>PISX010023522.1:0-29807 GCA_004024625.1 Mellivora capensis
AAAAAAAAAATAAAAAGAGCTGGTCTGGTCGTGAACGGAAGTTTGCTAAGCCGCCTACCTGCTGCAACTCTGCAGTGAAAAATAACCAGCAAGAAATTACGGATGCATCTGAACAAGTTGGGAGCTCACGATTTGTTGTCACTGTCTCAACGATTTGTTGTCACTTTCTCAACGTCTGCTGTGCAGTTTGCCCCTGGACTCCTGGTTCCCAGCTCCTCTCAGTGAAGAAACTTGAGAAGCAGCAGCTTTGCCTGCCGCCCGGCGGCCCATCTGTCATCTTCCTGATCTTGGCAGCAGCAGGAGGCAGGCTCAGGCCGCCCCAGAAGCCAGCCCCGACTGGTGACTCAGCGGGGGAGGTGGCGGGTGGGACTTGGGGCCTGAGGGGCCAGCACAGATGACGACCCAAGTGCTTTGGAGCAGAAGTCAGGAAGCCGAGTCCTGAGCCCAAGACAAGCAGCAGAACTGCAATCTAATAAGTTCACGTTAATTCCGTTTGTGGGGCTGAACCCTTCCTGTGGGTTTAGCCTCCCCAGCTTCTTACTTTCTAAGACCGAGGTCTAGGTTCCACAGCCAAGTGACCCCCTTTCCCTTTCCGACCACCCACCCCCACCCCCAAGCCCAAGCAGTTCCGCAGGAGCCTTCAAAGAGATGTGGGTAGAGATTTTCCTTTATTTGTTTTTATTTTGGAGAGAAAGGGCTGGAGCAAAAAGATGATGCTAACGCGGCAGGCATCACAATGACCCTTGCACATGCAGGGTGCTGACGGACACTCACTCTGGATCTGGTGATTAACAAATGTGCCTCATGACGACAATGTCCCCACAGCTGCAAAAGCCCCCTTGCTCCTCCCCATTTTTCTTCATTTCAAGACTTCTATGCATACCCACCCGGTTAGCCTTGTCATTCTCAATAAGTGATTCTCCTACAAATGGGTTTTTACTCCTTTGGGCTCAGAGCCCTGCCCCACCCCCCCCAAAATTAAGCATGCATCCCCTAGAGACACAGGCAGATTGACAGGATGCCGGAACACAGAGAGATGGCATGCTTCATTCTCATCATCCTCCAGCGTGGGAGAAAGGCTGCCCTCCATCACGCCAGTGAGAGATGGGAAAGAATGTTGAGGCCATACCACTTTCCCATCTCCCCAGGACCCTGTTGTAGGCCCCCCACTCACAGCCTGGCCTTCCCAGATTTCAAATAAACCAGCAATTGAGAAAAAAAATCTGTGGGAGCTTCAAGATGTAGGGCTCAGCTGAGCATTTAAACCAAAATTTTCTTCTTGCTCGGTTTCTGTTCAGTCCAAAGGTCTCTTCCTACTCTCCCAAGGGGATTTCTGATGCTTGAAGCCCCCAGATCTGGCTCCCAGCCTCCCCAGCAATTTGTGGACCCTGTGGAATGTCTTTAGTTGCCACAACCCCTCACCACCCAGCCTCCTTGCGTTCTCCCAGAGGGGTCTTTGGTTTTTCTCAGCGTCTCTCCCCACCAGTCTGCTGTGCTGTCCTGACTTGGAGGCGCCTGGGGCAGCAGGAGAAGGGTCAGGGGCCTTTGCTTTCTGTCCTCTCCTCATCGGCTGTCTGGGCATTGCTGATGGCTCGGAGCTGCCCCTGGGCGGCAGGCTTCACCGACAGGACCAAGCGTTTGCGGAATGTCTCACAGAGCACGATGTATACAAAGGGGTTGAGGCAGCTGTTGGCATAGCCCAAGCTGATGGCGGCGTTGTACAAGTAGACAAAGGTGAGGGTTGGGCGGCTGATGGACAACTGGGTCAGCTGGAGCACATAGTAGGGAGCCCAGCACACAAAGAAGACCAGGCAGATGGCGATGGCCGTACGAGTCACCCTCTTGGTCCGCAGCCGGATGCTGCGTTGAGAGGCAGGAGCCACAGAGGACGTCATGCGCTGCAGGATCCTCACATACGCGGCAGTGATGACCACGAAGGGCAGGGCAAAGGCCAGGAAGAACTGGTACAGGGTGAACCAGTATAGGTCAGTGTCTGGGTTGGGCAGGCGGATGCCACAGCCCACCGTGCCCCCCGGGAAGGGGATGAGCCTAGCATAGAGCCACACGGGGGTGATGCTGATGAAGGAGAGGGCCCACAGGAGGCAGATCACCAGGGTGGCCACAGAGGGCTTCCGGAACTTGGTGGAAGAGATGGGGTGGACAGTGGCCAGGTAGCGGTCAATGGCCATGGCCGTCAGGATGTAGGTGCTTGTGAACTGACTGTTGGCGTCCATGGCCGTGATCAGTGTGCACATGGTTTCTCCAAAGTGCCAGACGCCATTGCCCATGAGCTGGTGGATCATGAAGGGCATGCCCAGGAGAAAGAGGAGGTCCACCACTGAGAGGTTGATGATGAAGATGTCGGGGACGTTGCTACACCAGTGCAGTTTGGACTTCTTCACCACCGCGAAGATGACCATGGAGTTCCCGATGATGCCCAGGAGGCAGATGGTGCCGAACACGGAAGGCATGATGATGTTGATGTAGGAGACCCTCCCTGTGCGAGGAGGTGGCCCTGGGGACCAAAGGAGCAAATGTTGACCCTTTGACATGGACTCCTCTCTAAGGCCTGACATCCTCCCGGTGTGCTCAGCCTCTAGCGATGACATGCTTGCCTACCTCTCTTCTTTCCATCTCAGCTCAGGGCTCACCATTCATCTGGAACCCTTTCCTACCATTCTCCCTCCCCACACTGCTGCTAATCCTGTCCCCTTGCCCTCCTCCACCAGTTCCCTGGCTAATCCTCCCAGATTCTCCCAGACCACCTGTTAGTTGAGGGACCCAGTCCTTTACTTCCTGCATTTTCTCAGAAGGCACAGAATCAAGAACCACAGCTGTCTGCAGAGAATTATTCTATGGGCTCGTGGGTTTCACCAGGAAACCTCGTCAACATAGCCAGAAGGACACGAACGCGTGTGTTGTGTGTGTGCACTCATGCGCGTGTGCACACATGTGTATGCGCGCATGCGGGAAAGCAACCACATGCATGGACGGGCGCATGCATGTGTTTGTTTTCTCTTCTCCTGTCTGCAGTCCTGTTCATCTCATTTTAGAAATCGCTGACTGGGATCCGTGCACTGATTCCTAGGCGTGTCTATGGGCTACTGTCTTGCGGAGGGAGGCTTTTGACCATCAGGCCCGCAGCCCTCCCTTCTCCTGGCTTCCTGTGGGGGAATTCCTTGGTTTGTATCATCCCAGCCTGGGCTTCCCAAGTAAGCAGAGACTGAAGCTGTGTGTTGCAGCCTTGCCGCCTGAGAATTTTCTGCACACAAGCCTTTCCTCTTTTTCCTTCCTTTCCTTCTTCAGTGCTAGAATTTCAGGGCATCTCAGCTCTGGAAATGTCAGGAACCTTCATTCACCGGGAAAGTTAATCCTCTCATGGCTCTGTGAGTTAGCCCTTCCCCAGGGCCTTTCCCAGGGGTCAGGAAGGATGCTTCAGATTCCGTTACTGCAGTTTCAGTAAAAAGACAAGGGGATCCGTGAAATGAGTGAGCCTCCAGCTCTCTCCTCCCATACCATCCTCTGGCATCTCTTGCTTGCTTTTCCAGCCTGGAATTTTTTTCTACAAAGCATTTGGAACTCCTGGGTGAGTCTTCCCCTGTCACCGGCGGGCCACCATCCCCTGCCACTTCTGAACTCGCCTTTGCCCTCTTCTCTGCCCCTGCCTGCCTCGCCCCTCTTCTCCCCTTCCCCTCCCGACAAAGCGGACTGCAGGTCTCCTCCCCAAGAACTGTAATAAAGTTTCCGGAGCAGTTTGGCTCAGAGGTGAAACCTTCCCATTACCCATCCCCCCGGCGCAGGAGAGGGAGGACTCCCCTCCAGCACTACTCACCGGCCGAGGTGAGGTTGTCGGGGCCATCCGAGGTGTTGCTGGCATTGGGGCCAGTGGGCAGCAGCGAGGCTCCCAGGTCCATCCTGCCGCTGCCCGGCGCCCGCTCGCCCGTCCACCCACGCAGGCTGCGGCAGCGCCGCCCGCCCGTCCCGGAGCACGAGCCCCGCAGTCCGGAAGGGGGTCTTCCTGGCGCTGTGGCAGCGGCTGCCGCCTCCAAGCCCCGCTTCTCTCCCCACTCCCTCCTTCCCCGGCTCCCACTGACATCACCTAGACACATTAACATTCGGAAGCAGATGCACATTAACCTCTTCAGTCCCGAGCAGCCGCTCCCCGCTTCCCACTGCCCGCGCCGCCCAGGGGCCTCGGGGAAGCCAGCGGGAGCCGGGCTCAGGCAACCCCATCAGGGAGGGGGCTTCCTTCCCACGTGCTCATGTGCTCCCAGGAGCTCGCTGCGTGTGAGGATCCAGGTCCCTGCAAAGACAAATGAGGAGAGAACCCTCCTCCCGTCCTCCGTCCTCCTCGGGAGGACAGAATGAGCCTGGCCTAGTCCCTACCCCACATGTGGGTGGCTGGGCCAAGTGGCAGGGGCCAGGCGCCACTCCTCATGGATCTTGCAGATGGCAAGCTCAGACCACAGCATGCCTGTCCCCTAGGCCGCCCTCAGCTCCTTCCCAGTGCCCTGCTGGATTCCAACCAGCTCCCTGCCTAGCCCGCCAGTCCACCAGAAGCCCCATTGTCGGCCGCTGAGCTGCTGACCACTCAGAAGTGACGCAGGTCACTATGCTGGTGATGGCCAGGGTGTTAGGGACCAGTAGGGGACAGACTACCCACTGCACAGAGTTAAGGACAAGCTTACAGAGATTTTATTTTTCTCAATGCTCCAGGGTCCTCCAGGTTTTACCTGAGACTTCTTGAGACAAATTTCAGAGCATAGCAGCCCCTCCTCCCAAAAAGTCATCGACCAGGAACAGCCTTACGGGGCAAAGAATTGAGTGAATTAAGTGAAATCATGGTCAAGGTGTCCTGCTGCCAGCCTCCAGTGCCCTCCCAGCCACGAGCTGCCACCACACAGACAGCCAGACTCCAGAGCAGGGGCTTCTGGGTAAGCACAGTCTGATCGCACTCGCTTTTTCAGTCTTATTTATGAATGAGTTTTTATTGAGTACTTACTATTTGCTGAGCATTGTTCTAAGTTCTTTAGTGAAAAAAACCAGGAGCGGCGCCTGGGGTGGCTCAGTCGGGTTAAGCGTCTGATTTTTGAACTCGGCTCAGGTCTTGATCTCAGGGTTGTGAATTCAAGCCCCACACTGGGCTCCCTACTGGGCATGGAGCCTACTTAAAAATACATAAATGAATAAAAAATAAATTCCCAAGTCCCTGTCCTCATGGAGGTTATATTCAAGTTGGGATGAGGTGGTGGTGGGAATAGAAAATATACAAAAAGTTAAAAAGACAATTTCTGAGGTTGGTGATCAGTGCTATGAGAAATAAAGCAGGGTGAGGGGCCAGGGAACGCTAGGGGAGGTGCAGGTTGCTATTTTACATAGGAAAGCCTCTCTGGGATGTGTTTTAAGAAGAATCCTAAGGGAAGTGAAGAAGCATGCTTGGAAATAGCTGGAAGAAGATCTTTCCAGGCACTAGGAATAGCCAGTGCAAAGTCCCCGAGGCAGGAATGTGCTGAGTGCAGAGCAAAGAATGATAATACTGGCTATTGCAGAGCAAAGGAAGATTAGGAGATGACATCAGAGAGGAAACAGTGGAAAGGGCAGATTCTGTTAGGCCTTGTCAGCCATTGTAAGGACTTTGGCTTTTCTTTTAGGTGAAATGGGGTCACCAGAGAGTTTTCAGCTCAGGAAGGACATGATCAGACATGTTTTAAAAGGATCAGTCGGAGGGCACATGGATGGCTCAACCAGCTGAGCGTCCAACTCTTGGTCTTGGCTCAGGTCAAGATCTCAGGGTCATGAGATCAAGCTCCCTACCCCCCACCACCACCACTGGGCTCTGTACTCAGGGTGGAGGTTGCTTCAGATTTTCCCTGCTCTCTCTAAAATAAGCAAATTTTTAAAAATAATAGAAGGATCAGTCTCTGTTGGATAGCAATTGAAAAGTTATTTTAGCTTGCATTCCCTTGAAAGCAGAGCCTGAGACAGGACTTACATATACATGAGCTTTTCTGAGAGATGGCCCAAGCACCAGGCATGAAGGAGTAGGGACAATGAGATGGGGAAGGAGAAAAAGCCAGCCCATGGGTTCATTAGTAAGGTCGCTGCTGTGGGCAGGAGCTTGAGTTTACCAGGATCCTTGAAAAGTGCACAGACTGTTTCCCAGATTTATCTGCCTGAAGCATGGGAGGCAGGAACATTTATCCAGTTACCTGTCCCCCATTGGTTGAAGGTTGCCCCTTGCATGTTAACTCTGCACTTCTGGGCATGTGGGCAAAGCAGGCTCCTATAGCATCAAGCATTAATGGGGCAGAGAGCAAAGAGATGTGCATCTCACACTCCAGGCAAGAAGCAAGTAAATCTTGTGCTGGAACCAAAAGGACTCCAACAGCATTGAAATCCAGGGCAGAAGGCCAGCAGATACGAGGTGTGCACTAGAGGCAAGACACTATATGCACAGAACCAGCCGAGCTCATATACGACCATCCACTGCAGTTGGAAGTGAAGTCAGAGGTGGCCGGGGGGAAATGCGATGTGAGTTACCAGAAGCATCCAATATAAAAGGCTACTGCAGTAATCCAGTGGGAAGAGGATGGTGTCTCAGATCAGGAAGGTGGAGGTGGGGGAGAAATGCTGGGCTTCTGTACCTTATGTAGAAGCCCAGAGGATTTGCTGAGGAATTGGATGAGACATGTGTGAGAGAAGGAGACATTGGGGTGTAGCCCAGCTTTGGGGCCCAAACAGTTGGAGGAATGCAGCTGCCATTTACTGAGATAAGGAAGCCTTTGGCAGAAGATTTGGAGGAGAAGCTAAGAGTTCTGTTTTGGGTCCATTATTCCAAATGCCTATTAACATCTGAGTGGAAAAGTTGGGTGGTAGTCAGATCAGAGTCAGAAGTTCAAGGGAGAGGTCATGCCTGGAGATATAACGTTAGACTGCTGACTCTGGATGAGCTCACCCAGGGAGTGCGGGTGAGTACAGAAGAGTTGTGAGGACTTGACCCTGAGACATTCCAAAGCTTACTGGGTCGGGGAAAATGAGCATCATGACCCACTCTTTCCTCTTCTTCCACCTGCCATGGTCTTCCCACCTCCATCTTTCTATCCAACCGTCCATCCATCCATCCATCCATCCATCTATCCATCCATCCAACATGTCATCCCATCCAACAAATCGTTCTTGAGTAGCAGGCACTGCCCATACAGTAAACAAAAACAAACAAGTGCCTGGGATCAATGAGGTTCAATTTAAGCAGGGAGAGGCAGATAATAACAAGCAAGCTAATAAGTAAACAAGATGTCCTTTTCATGGTTGAGATCCAGATGAGTCCAGGTAACTTCATCACGAAGGGATTAAAGTGTTTGTAAAAAGGCCTGGCTCCAAAATTGTGCCACCAGCTTCCACCATCTACACTAGCAAAATGACTGGAGGATTTTAAACCATGATCAAACAGCAAGGGTAGGTTTGTATCTTTCCAGCTTTCGCACACTGGTATGGGGGTTTTTGAACACTGAGCTGGTCAACCACAGTGGTAGCCACACAGGCTGATTACTCACTGTGGTAGGTGTCGCCACGGGAATGAACGGGGTGCTGGGAGTGATGGGTTCTTCAGGGACTGTGGTCCTTTAGAGAGGAGAGTGAAGGGTGACCTCTTTGAGGAGGCATTCCGGTGGACTCCTGAACATCCATTCATCACAAATGATTAAACCAGTCACAGCAATCTCCTTCCCCTTGCCAGTGACCATTTCAGGAATGAGCATGTCTACTGGCTGCCCATGTGCACCCTTCAAACCCTTTTGGCCACACGTAGCTTATATTCCATCCGTTGCTTCAGTGACCCACTCTGAGTGGTCCCTGACCATCTTCATGTACAAGTAACAGGTATAGGTATGACTCGATGCTGCTGTGTCTCAGGCCTGCACTGTGTGCCTTTTACTCTCCTTCCTAGATCCTCTCCGCTGCTTTTATAACTTAGAATATGGGGACCCATGAAAGTGCCTGTGCGTGAACAACCGGAAGTGTAGGGAGAGTTAACACTCCTTAGGGTGAACCTTTGACCAATGGAGGGTGGGAGGTGGAGGCCACAGAAAGATCCTTTTCTCCTTTCCTCCCAGGACATATGGTCCTGAGACACATTTCATATGGCTTCTCAGCAGTCCTGTGGGATAGGGCAACGAGTCGCTTGTAGTAGTGCCAACTCGACATTCTTACATGGTGCTCCCCGCTCCTCTGCTGTGCTCCTCTGTCCTCACTTCTGAGTCCTAGAATCGCACTTTCCAGTCAAACACCTGAGCTAATACTTTGTCTCTGGTTCTGTGTTCTGAGAACCCAAGGCTAAGGCGTGTGGCCTGTTCCTGCCAACGGTAAAGGGGAGGAGTGTTGAGGTGGGAGGCAGTTGGCAAAAGTTTGTCTTCTTCTTACAAAGAGGACACAGGAAGAGAAGATCCGCTGTGCCTCCTCTGACCTCTGCTGTGCCTGGACATGACCCTGGAGCACCTGCAGCCATTTCTAGTACTTGGAACCATTGAAAGAATCTTCATTGATTGAATCAATCAGGGTATCAGGAAAATCCAGAACAAACTCACATAGGGAAGTGGAGGAACATTTAATAAAGGGACTGTTTACCAAGATTACAGGAAAGGAGAAGGGATGGTGGAGGAGTGTCCCAGGGAAGCAGCAGCAAGAAGCCAGGACCACTCTTCAGCCTGGAGGCCAAGGGACAGGGAGCAGTTGTCAGTGAGAGCTGCCTCGGGAGCTGTGGCCTTCAGTCAAAGAGGCCACCAACCCACAGCAACTGGGTAAAGAAGGAGCCTGAGGAAGAAATAACCTGACCTCACTGATCTCTGCCTGTGGAGGCCCAGGGAGGGGTGGATAAGTGTGGAGAGTGGCTTTGAAGGGGCAAATAGAATGTCAGCCCTCTGACCCAGGGAGAGGGATCCGAGCTGAGACAAGGTATTTAATATACATCATTTTGTTATTAATCCTTGAAACGACTAGGTATTTAATTCTCTTCCTTGGATAGGTGAGGAAGTGGAGTTCCACAGGTTAGGTTTTCTGGCAGACTCTGGGATGGAGATTGGGTGTAAATTGTTCACTGCGAGATGACCCTTGGGGAGGGAGAAAGGAGGGGAGGACATAGCTTGTGAGGCAGGCCCGACAAGGGCTGGACAGCCCTGTGGGAAGCTCCAGGACCAGCATTAGGTGGGAACAGCAGGGTCCTTGTCCACCACCTTGCCCAGCTGAGTGGCCAGGAGTCACTCAAAGAAGAGTGCGAACCCCACTGGAAAGCTGAGGCTGACCCCAAAGGTGCCAAGTCCCATCAGCTGAACCATACTCCTCTCCTCATTCCTGTGCTCAGTTGGGCATGAAGCAAGCGAGAGAATCCAGGCTGATTCCACAGGCCACAGCTTGCCCCAAAGCCAGGTGCTGGGATTCAGAGCTTTCCAGTCAATAGCCCTGAAACCCCCAGACAAGGCCACACTGAACAGATTTTTCGACCTACTCTCCTCTCAGCCATCCGCTCTGAGCTGTTGCTCAGCCTTACCCAAGCATAGTCATGAAGAAGGTCGTCTACCTCTAATGATAAATCCTTTTTTCTCTCATCCACATACCCCCAGTCACCATGCCCTACCCAGGACACCCCAAGGATTTGGTGTACCTCCCTGACCCCCCAGTGCTGATATCCCTGTCCTGTACTTTTCAGGGCATGTGGCTGCCATCTGCATGTTTTGGAGGCTTACTGGGGTCACTGCACAGGATTCCACTTGGTCCCCTCACTCCTGTCTTGCCTCTTCCTCTATCCTCTCCACCAAACAGCAGGAGTATTCTTGCTGAGATGTAAATTTCATCACTCTACTCCACTGTCGAAAACACATTAGTGGCTCCCAATTGCTTTCAAAATAAAGTTAACCCCCTAACAGAAAGTAACGGACATGACATTTTGCCAGCAGGGGCGGGGGGAGCCACCAGGATTGACAGCACAGTCTCTGACCCAGTTCCCAAGCCTGAGTCAGTCCCTGACCCAGACCCTTGGAAGAAGTAGAAGCTGGCATGGATACTCCCAAGAGGGGATGCTACACGACGAGTCACAGGACAAGTATGGGCTTTGAGTCCTTCTCCAGCCTTCCCCAGAGGGATCTGGAACCATCTACCAGTCTGTAGACTGTGCACAATGAAAAAACTAATACTCAGACCTTTCGGTACTAATCAGGCTCTGAGCTAATACTAAATCCTGGGGACCCAGAACTCCACTGGCCTCTCCTGGCCAGAGGGGAAGTTGAGGTGCATCAAGTAACAGGTGGAGTTTGACTACAAAGACTTCCCAATTAATGCCCTTAATTATATAGCCGGAATAGATACCCCAGCCATTTGGCAGAATTACAGTATTGGCTCTTGGATTGGCAGAAGGAGGGATTTGATGATGAGAAAAGTCGAATGGAAATCCCTCCTCACCAAGTGATAAGCCAAAAGTAGTAGAGCCCCACTTGGGGAATTGAGGAGATTAATAATGTCATCGAGGCCTTTAAAGACACAGGGTCGTGGTTTCATCACGCGCCCAGTTTACTCTCAGTTTGGCCAGCGAAGGAGCAGATGGGCCTTGGAGAGTGACAGTGGATTATCATAAACTTAATTACAGGGTGACTCCAACCGCAGCTGCCACTTCAGATGTGGGATCACTGCCGGAGAAAAGAAACACGGTCCCGACACCTGGTGCGCAGTGATTGATCTGGCAAGTGCTTTTTTCTCTATTCCAAAAGACAGAAACGATCAGAATCCTGTTTTTATTTGACAGGATCCTCAGTGAATATTCACCATCCTGCCTCAGGGCTTCATTGTCTGTCCGTCTCTGGCTCTCTCTCCTTTTTCAAGGTTTTACCTTTTTTGGTTTTTTGTTTTGTTTTGTTTTTTTACCTTTTTTGGGTTTTTTTTTAAGGTTTTATATATTTTATTCGAGAGAGAGAGAGAGAGAGAGAGCGCGCACAAACAGGGGGAGGGGCAGAGGGAGAAGGAGAAGCAGACTCGTGCTGAGCAGGAAGCGGGACGTGTGGCTTGATCCCAGGACCCTGAGAACATGACCTGAGCCAAAGTCAGACGCTTAACTGAATGAGCCACCCACGTGGCCCTAAGATTTTAGTTTAAAGTGATCTCTACATCCCATGTGGGGCCTGAATTTGCAAGCCCAAGATCAAGAGTCATATGCTTTACTGACTGAGCCCCACCAGTTGCCCCTTCGTTGTCTCTTTTGACCACCCCAATTCTCAGACTTTGAACACTTCATCATTACCCAGGACATTATGCAAAAGTTTTGGGGTCCAGTGTTCTGAACATGTCATGATTTTCCCTCCAAAGTAAAGAACAGTTTACCTGGGGCGCCTGGGTGGCTCAGTGGGTTAAAGCCTCTGCTTTCAGCTCCGTTCATGGTCCCAGGGTCCTGGGATTGAGCCCCGCATCGCATCGGGCTCTCTGCTCAGAGGGGAGCCTGCTTCCCCCTCTCTCTTTTCCTGCCTCTCTGCCTGCTTGTGATCTCTGTCTGTCAAATAAATAAATACAATCTTAAAAGAAAAAAAAAAAAAAAGAACAGTTTACCTGACATCCATTACCACCAAAGAGGGGCCCCCAGAGACACACAGTTGGAAAGGGACAGTGATTCCCCAGAGAAGAGGGAGCAGAGTGGTCCTTAGGATCACAGAACCAGGGGCTGGACCCCTGTTGGACCTGGTTTGCCTTGAGCACAGGGACTGTGATTCTTACACTAGTGTCAGACACAGCTTCCATGTCAGTCAGTGGATTCCAAGTACACCCCAAGTCTCCCGCCCCGAACTGATGCCCTCCCATTTAGACATTTACATTGTACCCTGCACTTTTCTTTCATAGCACTCATTCCAACTGCAATCGTACATTTATTTGTGTTCATTATTAACTGTCTTCCACTCACTAGATTATAATTTCCACGAAGGCAGAGCCCATGTCTGACTTATTCCTCCCTGCATGCCAGGCACATGGTAGATACTCAATAAATGTTGGATGAATAAATGGCTAATAGAGGAGTATATGGGGAATCCCCGAGAATGGAGGTGGGCAGAGGCGAGGCGAGCACAGGCACTGCTGGCCATGCTCCCCTGCCCCAAGACTGCATTCAGCCACATGCTTCATGACCAACCAGGCAGCGGTGGTCACGCCTGTGACCAGACAGTGGGCATCTCTCCACTGTGAGGTAACCCAGAGGCTGCAGTTAGTCTCTTTCTGATTGTGAGAAAGACAAAGAAGATCGCCTTCAGGGATAGAGAGATTCACGCTAAGGATCCATGGAAATCACAAGGGAGCAAGAGAAAGGAGCTGGAGTAAAAATTCTTGCATGAGACTCAGACATGTCTACATCATGGAGGAACCTTGAAGACATTATCCTAAGTAAAATAACCAGACACAAAAGGACAAATAATGTATGATCCACTTGTGAGAGGTACCCAGGGTAGTCAAATTCATAGAGACAGAAAGTATAATGGAATTTGCCAGGGGCTGGGAGGGTGGAGAATGGGAAGTTGCTCTTCAATGGAGATAGAGCTTTAGTCTGGGATAATGGAGGGGGATAAATAATCCTGTAGATGGATGGTGTTTATGGTTGCATAACAATGTAATTGTATTTAATACCACTGAATGCTTTTAAAAACAGTTAAAGTAAAATTTACATTATGTAGGTCTTACCACAATTTAAAAATATGTTAAACAGTTAAAATTAAAAAAGGGTGTTACATGCTGTAAATCAGTTCAAGAGTTTTTATAGGATTTCAAAAGCCTACTACAAATCATAATCTCATTAAGTTGCAACTCTGTTGCATATTCAATGAAATATTTCTTCTTTTTTTAAAAGATTAATTTATTTATTCGAGAGAGAGAGAGAGAAATGGGAGGGGGCAGAGGAAGAGGGAGATAGAATCCTAAGTAGAGTCCCTGCTGAGCGGGGAGCAGGACGACGGGCTCGATCTCGTGACCCCGAGATCACGACCTGAACCAAAATCAAGAGTTAGACACTTAGTCAACTGCACCACCCAGGGGCCCTAAATATTTTTTCTTTCTTTCTTTTTTTTTTTTTTAAAGATTTTGTTTCTTTATTTGACAAAGATCACAAGAAGGCAGAGAGGCAGGTGGGGTGGGGGGGGAGGGAAGCAGGCTCCCTGCTGAGCAGAGAGCCCAATGTGATACGGGGCTCAATCCCAGGACCCTGAGATCATGACCCGAGCCAAAGGCAGAGCCTCAACCCACTGAGTCAGCCAGGCGTCCCTAAATATTTTTTCTTAATAAAACATGGAAAAACTAGAAACAACACCAGTACTTTGGGCCCCAGAGATTCTAAGACATCAGGCCACATGGAGGCCTGAGGGTAGCAATGTAATATCTTTGGAAGAACAGGTCTTCTTGTGGGCACCCAGCCCTTGTGCTATCCAAGAGAGAATCTAATTTTTTTTTTCTTTATCGAGTATTAAGACACCAAGTCACCTCGGAAAACAGGCTCTGATCTGAGGTGTCTGTGACCAGGGGCAAAAACCTGGCTTCATCTGTCAGAGCCATAAGAATTGCACAACTGCATTACAAAGGACTGTTTAAGGCCTACCTTCCTTAAAAAGGGGCTGTGTGGGGCGCCTGGGTGGCCCAGTGGGTTAAAGCCTCTGCTTTCGGCTCGGGTCGTGATCTCAGGGTCCTGGGATCGAGCCCCGCATCGGGCTCTCTGCTCTGTGGGGAGCCTGCTTCCTCCTCTCTCTCTGCCTGCCTCTCTGACTGGTTGCGATCTCTGTCTGTCAAATAAATAAATAAAATCTTAAAAAAAAGGGGGGGGCTGTGTGATATTGACATGGGTGCCAAGACAGTTCAGTGAGGGACAGGATAGCCTTTTCATCAAATGACACTGGGACAACTGGATAGTCACACACACACACACACACACACAAAATGAAGTTGGCCACCTACCATATACAAAAATTAACTCAAAATGGATCATAGACCTAGTAGAAAGAACTAAAACTATAAAGCTCTTAGAAGAAAATGTAGGGATAAATTTTTATGACCTTGGGTGAGACAAAGCCTTCCCAGATATGACACCAAAAGCAAAACAGAAGAAAAAAATAGATAAATTAGACTTCAGCAGAATTTAAAACGTTGGTGCTTCAGAGGATGCCGTCAAGAATGTGAAAGGGAAAACCACAGAATGGGAGACAAATTTTTGCAAATCATCTATCTGATAGGGGAATCGAATTTAGATTATAAGAACTCCTACAGGGGCACCTGGGTGGCTCAATCAGTTAAGTGTCTGCCTTTGGCTCAGGTCATGATCCTAGGGTCCTGGGATCGAGTCCCACATCAGGACTCCCTGCTCAGCGGGGAGCCTGCTTCTCCCTCTGCCTCCTCTGCCTGCTGCTCCCCCTGCTTGTGCTCTCTCTCTGACAAATAAATAAGTAAAATCTTAAAAAAAGAAAAAGAACTCCTACAACTGGGGTGCCTGGTTGGCTCAGTCGGTTGAGCAACCAACTCTTGGTTTCAGCTCGGGTCCTGATCTCAGGGTTATAAGATTGAGCCCCATATCATTGAGCTCCATGCTTGGTGGGGAGTCTGCTTGGGACTCTCTTCCTCTCCTTCTGCCCCTTTCCCCTGTGTGCATGCTCTCTCTCTCTCTCTCTCTCTCAGATAAATAAATAAATAACTAAGGATGAGAGATAGTAAGTGTTGGCAAGGATGTGGATACCTTGAAATCCTCATACATTATTGGTGGAAATACGAAATAGCACAGCCACGTCAGGAAACAGTTTAGCATTTCTTTAAAATGTTAAACATAGAATTACTATGTGACCCAGCAGTTCCACTCCTGGGTCTATACCCAAGAGAAATGAAAACATATTCATAGAAAAAACTGTACATAAATGTTCATGACAACATTATTATAATAGTCAAAAATTAGAAACAGCCCAAATGTCTGCAAACTGATTAGATAAATAAAATGTGGTATATCCATTCAATAGATTATTCAGGCACCAAAAAGAACGAAGTAATGGGGCACCTGGGTGGCTCAGTTGGTTCGGGGTCCCACTGTTGATTTCAGCTCAGGTCGTGATCTCAGGGTCGTGACATTGAGCCCCACATCAGGCTCCATGCTCAGCGAGGAGCCTGCTTGTCCCTCTCTCTCTCCCTGCTGGCACACTCTCTCTCCAATAAATAAGTAAATAAAATCTTAAAAAAAAAAAAAGAATGAAGTACCGATTTATGGTACAACATGAATAAACCTTGAAATTGTTATGCAAAATGAAAGAAGCCAATCAGAAAGACTACACATCTTAGGACTCTATCGGTGTGCGATGCCCAGAATGGGCAAATCTCTAGAGATACAAAGTCGATTAGTGATTGCCTAGGGAGAGGAGACAGGTGAAGGTGGGGGAAAGGGAGTAAGGACTAATGGGTAGGAATCCTTTTCTAAGGTGATGCAAGTACTCTAAAATTAGTTGTGGTGATATTTGCACCACTGAATATTCTAAAAATTATTGGGGGGCACCTGGCTGGCTCAGCCAGTGCAGCCTGTCACACTTGATCTCAGGGTCATGAGTTCAGGCCCCACACTGGGGGTAGAGCTTACTTCAAAAATAACTAACTAATGGGGCACCTGGGTGATTCAGTCGGTCCAGCATCCAACTCTTGCTCTCTGCACTGGTCTTGGTCTCTGGGACCGTGAGTTCGGGCGCCATGTTGGGCTCCATGCTGCACATGTAGCCTACTAAAAAAAATTTTTTTAAATTAAAAAAACCTAAATAGCTACATATTGAACTGTACCCTTGAAAAGGATGTGGTTTTATGGAATGTGAATTCTATCTCAAAAATCTGTTTTTAAAAAGGTGGGGGATCGGGTGCAGGAAACCCTGAGAAATACACAGTGGCCTCTCCTGTCCTCAGGGTATATGTCTGTTCCTTGCCTTTGTGCCCTGTCTCCCGGGAGCCTCACCCAGCTGCATCTGGCCAACCGTTTAGAGGAGGGGAACGCTGGCAACCGCCTCCAAGGCTCTGTGCTGAAAGGGACTTTCTGGGAAGGACTCTGACATGGGAACTGCAGTGTGAAGTTGGGTCATGGCTGATTCTGCTGACAATGCGGGAGTCGGAGATTTGGGTGAGTTTCCACTTCGGCTCTGTGGCTTCCGTGCTTTGCCATCCAGTAAGTCGCCAACCTGCTCAGGGCCAAATGTAACTGTTAGAGTCAAATGGGCCGCATTTGACTCAGGATTCTCCTTGCAGGGGATTGTACTGATACGTTTTTTTGAGGCAAAAATGAGAGCAGCTAACATTTAAGCAGTTTTTTGTTTTGTTTTGTTTGTTTTTAACACACATGCCTTCTCTTTGTTAATCCAGTGGAACAGATGTGATCCCCGGTGACAGATGTGGAAACAGAGGCTCAGAGAGTTGGGTGACTTTCCCAGAGCCTTCCAGCTGGCACAGTGAAGTTGGGCCCCAAGCCTTAGGCCCTCTGCTCTTCAGTCTCCAAATTCTGCGCTCCTTCCTCTCCATGGCACTCCCTTGTGATGACACATTCTTTCTACTTCCAGAAGGCCCTTGAGAAAACAACTTGGCTTTCATTCCTTGGAGGTGGTCCCTCCCTGGCCATCCTCCCCACTCAGTTCTATACCATCTGGGTCCTGATTTCCCCCAACTGAACGGGGCTGGGCTGACTTGCCCCGTGACAGTGAGGAAATGTTCACAGAAAGGACGGAGGTGGGGATAGAATGAGAATCCAGTTCTTTTTTCTTTTCTTAAAGATTTTATTGATTTATTTGACAGAGAAAGCACAAGTAGGCAGAGCAGCAGGCGAGGGAGAAGGAAAAGCAGGGAGCAATACGGGGTCCTATCCAGGACCCTGAGATCATGACCTGAGCTAAAGGCAGACACCCAACTGACCGAGCCACCCAGGCACCCCTAGAATCCATTTCTTTTTAGAAGAACTTTAATCCTTAATTTTTTCTTATGGGCCAAAGGACCCTTCATGATCTGGCCTTTGCCCACCTATCAGGCCTCATCTCCCACCACCTCCTGTTTCCACTCTATGCCCAGTGTCTTATTCAAGGATCTTAGTGTTTCCAGAAAGCACTGCATGCTCCTACAACTTTTGCACACACTGACCCCTTGGATCTTTCTTTTGGCGCTTCTCTCCCTTCTGCTCCCTACCCTGTCCTCCACCCAACATCCAGCCCGGCACACAGTGCAGCTGGTGGTGCCCTCCCAGGTCGCTCTTCAGGCTTGTGCACCGACCCACACCCCACCCCAGCTGCAATGAGTGTTGGCTCCAGGGACTCACAGCTACCCCAGCTGTCCCCTGGGGTGGAGAATTGTTCTCGGCCGACAGGAGCCTTCTTGCCCAGAAGGTTACGACCCCCATAAGCCAGCAGCCAAAGCCTGGAGCAGGAAAGGGAAGGGGAACCACTCCACCCCGCAGCTGTGTCCAGAGCCCACCCCTAGCCTTCTGGACTAGGCCAAGGCTGGCGTGACCCAAGACTTCCCGCTTGGCAGGCTTGGCAGCTCGTCCCTCACTGCCCTAGTGCTAGCTCTTCCCTCAAGGGTATCTTCCTTCCAGAAAACCCTCTAATCACATGCCATTGTAATTAAGGATTTTCTCATTGCCTCCCAGACTAGACTCTGCACCTCCTGACAGCAGGGATAATGTCCTTTTCACTTTTGTGTCCACACCGCCTGGTGGGGGACCGGGCAGAGCTGGGTCTGGCTTCCCAGCGGTTGTGAATAGCACAGCAGGAGACCCGCCACCTCCCTGCCTCCTGCCTCTCCTGCTCTCCTCATTTCCTCACCCCGGGGTGCCTGCCCTCCTAGCTGGGTCTCCTGGCTCTGTTCCTCCCCCTACACCCCACATGACAAAGAGATAGACTCCCCCTGTCCTGCTTCTGGGAACTCAGGTTTGGAACAGAACCGGGCAGAGCTGGAGGGGAGTCTGGAAGAAATGACCATGTCAGCCGCGGGGCCGCCCTCCCTGGCAGAAGTGGTGGCAGTGAAGGGCAGCGGCAGCTCTGAGCTCACCCCCCGGGGGACTGGGCAGCGAGAAACCCGTGGCAAAAAGCACCCACAGCACCACAGTGGGCGGCCTTTTCTGATCACTGCTCTTGACTTTCCCCTCAGGATTTCTTCCTGTTCGTCTTAACTTCATAAATGCTCTGGGAACCTCGGTGTTCTCACTCTTTCCCATTCATTCCCACCCACTCATGGCACCAGCCCACGTCACCGGAGGAACGTCTTGCCTCAAAGGCTTATTAACTTTCCAGGCAGCATCCAGCTCACGTAGGAGCTGAGTCAGGGCATCTCGGCTGGCGCGGGAGGGAGTCTGCACAGGGTCGACTCAGATGCCCCGGCGGGTCCTAGCGGAGGCCCTCTCTGGCCACACACAGCAGCCAGAGGGGCAGGTCTCGTTGCTCTGGGGAGAGGCTCACAGGGGGCCAGGCACTGGGCTAACGCTCATGGCTAATCTCGCCTAATTCCCCACAATCCACCTACAAATCACATCTACTGTTTTCGTTGTCCCACGTCCATTCTCCTTGTTTCCCTGCTCTCTGGAGACCCAGCAGCGCCCACCCCAGACTCTCAGCAAGGCTCCTCAGAGCGGGTGTGTAGCCACCACGCTCACTGTTCCAGGGCTGGCCATGTGACTGTCAGAGCCCAGGAGAGGCCTAGAGACTCAGGTCAAAACGTCTGAGATGGAGAGCTGCGGGGCTGATTCAGTCGCAGAGTGTGGGACTCTTGATCTTGGGGTGGTGAGTTCGAGCCCCAGTTGGGTGTAGAGTTTACTTTTAAAACAATGAAAAAAAAATTCTGGGATGAACACACTCATTCTTTTTTGCTGAACTCTAAACCCGAGAGGATGTAGGGATCAGAGCTGCTCTGGCTTGATACCATGTGAAACCTGAAACCATATTGTAGAAGAGAGAGAAATGGTGAGAAAACTGAGTCCTGATGATCTCCTGGTGTCCTGAATCCAGCCATACATGAAGCTGGAATAATGGGCTTTTCAGCTTCTGTGGATCAATATAGTCCTTTGCTCAAGTCCGTCTGGGTTGAGCTGTTTGCCAGTTGCCCTAATCCATACTAATATTTATTACCACTTCTAACTAATTCCAAGACATACCCCTCCCCACCCCATTTTAACATCTCTGATGTTAAGAGTGTGTCTTAGGATCACTGCAAACATCCTGATGGAGCTGTCATTGTTCGCAAATTTGAGACATTGAGCGCAGCTGCTCGTAGAGTTTCCACCCCAGCTGAGTTAAATGCACTGTTGGTACAGCACGTACTGAATTCCGTGCTGTTTCAAATGTCTTCAGAAAGAATCGTGTTGTGATTTAATATTCAGATGAAAGGGGATTATGTGAAGCAAAAGGCAGGGATATGGGAGCAACAGGGAGTGAAATTGATATTAGTGAAACCTAGTTTTCTCTTTGGAGGAGAGACTGCTCTCTTCTTCCAAAGCAACAGGTGACCTGAGACCGGAAGGCGAACCAGGAGCAGACGTTGTGTTACATCTTGTTCCTAAGACAAGGGTGAAAAGATTGGCTCAGTGTTTTGCATTGCAACAAGCAATGCTGCTGAAGGCAGGTAGAACTGCAAATCCCAGCAAAACGATGAGAGGAATTTCCAAGCAATGACTCGCTGTGACCGGTTCATGGTCTGTCCCAAGACTGTGGGTCAGAGGTGTGGTCATAACCCAGTTGGTGTTTTTTGTTTCTTGGTGCATCTTTTAACCACTGGGAGACATTCTCACTCCCAGGTTGCAAAAGTTCTGTTAAGGCCACTGGCTCAAGGTCACATGCTCATTATCTTTAGGCTTAGGCCACAGCTTTAAATTCTTTATTGTAATTCTCCGTATTCTCTTCAAGTTCTTTACTGAAACTTTATTGTAACTCTTTAAGTTCTTTCTTGTAATTCTCCATAGTGTGCGGAAACGGACACAAGGTGAGAAAGAGAAACACCTCTGGCCTGGGGCCTCTGGGAAGGAGGCAAGGTGCGTTGAGGGGACCAGGCCCTGAGAATCCAGGTCCTGACCCACACCAGAGTGCAGGGTGGCCCCCTCCAGAGCTGGGAGGGAGGGGACACTTGAGAGAGAACCTCTACTCTCCCTTGAGGTTTCCAAGAAAGCTGAGCCTCAAAGCAGGGCTGGGGCGGAAAATTAGTCACAAAAGGAATGTTATGCCTAATTTGCACTTGACAAGATCGAAACTCAGGGACGCCCAGTAAATTACCCAAGATCACCCAGCTAGGGGGCAGAGCCAAGCTTCGAAACCAGGCCTGTCCTGCCTCTCTCTCCTGTGAGTTTCTTGCGAAGTTGCCTGTTCGGATACTTTCCTCACGGTGTTCCCCCGCAGGGAGCTGCTGCCCATAGTGGACTATAATCACTCAGTGTCTTTGCCGCTGCCGGTTTTTGCCACACTCTACTTTTCTAAGACTTAGGGGCAGTGGGGCATTGAGTATCCCTGTCCATTCAGGCAAGAAAAAAAAAAAAAAATAACCAACTTTAAGAATGAGTCGGTTGGGGCACCTGGGTGGCTCAAAATGTCTGACTTTTGATCTCAGCTACTGTCTTGATCTCAGGGTCATGAGTTCAAGTCCGACAGCATGGAGCCTACTTTAAAAAAAAAAAAAAAAAGGAAGAAGAAGAGTCGGTAGGACGGCAGCCCATACAGGTCTGTGAGGAATTTCTTCAGAGCATTGTTCTAGTGGGCTGGAACTTTTGGTAGGAAGAGAAACCAGCAGAGCCTGTTCCACCAATGTCGAGAACAGACAGAACTCCCTAGAACTCCAGCTGATGGCCGGAGTCGTTATTTCTTCTCACATTGGATTTGCCCCACTTTGGAGTTTGCTGAGGGCCTCATGCTCCACAGGAGGTGTGAACGCTGGCCTGGAGACCTGTTTCTGTCTTTCTTCTCCAGCCTTGCTCCTTCTTGTCATTCCCGGGCTTTCTCCCCAAGTCTTCTCTTGCCACCGGACAGCAAGACACCCCTGGCGGCGCCGAGCCTGCCTTGTCTTCAGAGTTTATGAAGTTAGAGGAGAGGAGAGGAGAGAGAGCATCTTTCCCCAGTGACTACGGCAGAAGTCCCAGGGAGCCCGCCGACCGGCCTGGCTGGGTTAGGGCTCTGTCCCAGGGGTAGGGCGCTCTCTGGTCAGGATGTGACTGTGTGGTCTCCTTGCAGTGGAGAGGAGGGCTCAGACCCACTGAAATCACAGGGACTGAGAAGATTTCTGAGCAATAGGTGTGGACTGTTTTCCAGAAGGATTCCTGGGCTGACTAAATACACCCACCTGAGGTCATGGGCGCCACCTCCTGGCAACAGGGACGCTGGTGACCGATCTGTTTCAGGTAGACTGAAGCGCCGCCAGTCTCCTTCTTCCACAGGAGAAAACCTTTCTCTGCCCCATCACCCCCACTCCACCCCCACCCAGGGGAGCTCTCGTGTGTATCACTGACCAGGACCGGGCAACTGCCCCTTTCCTAAACCAGCAACTGCAAGGAGACCCCAGGAGGTGACTGTCGTGGGCTTAGAAGAAACATCCAGGGAATGGAGGGCTGGAAGCCAACGTGGAGGCCTTCCTCCATGGAGGGAGAACATATAGATTAAGAGATTGAAGCATCAAAAACCTAAAATGCAAGGAGAGGAGAAGCAAAAGTATAAAATTTCTGTATGCTATCAAAGTACAGTGCTACCAGCTTAAATTGGGATGTTATGACTATAAAATATTTATGTAAGCCTCGTGGTAACCGCAAAGGAAAAACCTGTAAGATACATACAAGATTATTATGAAGGAGTCGAGGTATACTGCCACCCGAAGCCATTAAATCACAGAGGAAGTTAGCAAAAGAGGAAGAACAAAGGATGTACGGAATGCTCAGAAATAAGTAACAAAACGGCACTAGTAAGTTCACACGATAATTACCAGTAATTAAAAATTGTTATAGGGGCGCCTGGGTGGCTCAGTGGGTTAAAGCCCCTGCCTTCGGCTCAGGTCATGATCCCAGGGTCCTGGGATCAAGCCCCGCATCAGGCTCTCTGCTCAGTGGGGAGCCTGCTTCCCCCCCTTCTCTCTGCCTACTTGTGATCTCTCTCTCTCTGTCAAGTAAATAAATAAAATCTTTAAAAAAATAAAAATAAAAATTGTTATAATTATCAAGTTTTCATAATTCTATAGTTATATATACCACATATAATTTTATATAATTCTATAATTACATAGATTATTATATTTGTATTGATATATAGGTATCTATATTTATATATATCATGTCTATGTAGATATTATACATATCTATACTAATAATTCTATAATTATCAAAATCATATCATTTTTAAATGTAAGTGGATTAAATTCTTCAAAAGACATAGGCTAGCTGAATGGATAAAAAAACAAGGTCCGGGGCGTGCGTAGGTGGCTCAATTGGTTAAGCGACTTCCTTCCACTCAGATCATGATCCTGGAGTCTCTGGATTGAGGCCCTGCATCGGGCTCCCTGCTGGACAGTTTGCTTCTCCCTCTGACTCTCCTCCTTTTCTTTTTTTTTTTTTTTTTTTAAGATTTTATTTATTTACTTGACAGAGATCATAAGTAGGCAGAGAGGCAGGCAGAGAGAGAGGAGGAAGCAGGCTCCCCGCGGAGCAGAGAGCCCGATGTGGGGCTCGATCCCAGGACCCCAGGATCACGACCTGAGCTGAAGGCAGAGGCTTTAACCTACTGAGGCACCCAGGCGCCCATGACTCTCCCCCTTTTCATGCTCTCTCTCTCTCATTCTTTCTCTCTCAAATAAATAAATAAAATCTTTTAAAAAAACCAAAACACCAAGATCCAAAATTAATTACAGGAAACCTCTCGTGGAGTGGGGGGTTTTGGCAGGGGGAGCTCTCACGCTCTACCACCTTTGTAGTCAGTTGCAGATGGACTTGACCTTGCATGGATTTGACCTTGCATGTGGTTACTACTTTACTACCTCAGCTGGAGAAAGAACAAGTTCCTTATTTCCCCCCCTTATCTCCCCACACAGAACAGATCAGCCAATGAGAAGTTGCTACACTTTGAACTCCCCATTTATTCCAATGGACTTTTGGTTTATAACAGTCTTCCCAATGTATCCCTTTTCCCCATAAAAAGCCTCTCCTTTTGTTCTCCAGACTTGCCTACAGTTTTGTCACCGGTTGTTGGTCCCTGATTACAATTCTCTTTTATTTCCCCAGAAGAAACACTTTTTAAAAAAGATTTTATTTTATTTATTTGACAGAGAGAGATCACAAGTAGGCAGAGCAGCAGGCAGGGGGGTGGGTGGGTGGGAAGCAGTCTCCCTGCTGAGCAGAGAGCCCGATGCAGGGTTTGATCCCAGGACCCTGAGATCATGACCTGAGCCGAAGGCAGAGGCTTAACCGGCTGAGCCACCCAGGCACCCCTCGAAGGAACATTTTTCACTGGTAAAATAAATGGCAGTTTTTATTTTAAGGTTAATACAATGATATGCTCCCTACAAGAGACTTACTTCAGGTTTAAGGATGCATAGGGTCGCCTGGGTTGATCAGTCAGTTAAGTCTCCAACTCTTGATCTCGGGGCTGTGAGTTCAAGCCCTGTGTTAGGCTCTATTCTGGGTGC
The DNA here is from genome assembly GCA_004024625.1 of Mellivora capensis. Classification (NCBI taxonomy): domain Eukaryota; kingdom Metazoa; phylum Chordata; class Mammalia; order Carnivora; family Mustelidae; genus Mellivora; species Mellivora capensis. The sequence continues at coordinate 23,641 of PISX010023522.1, forward strand.
CTGTCAAAAAAAAAAAAAAAAAAAAAAAAAAAAGAATGCAGGTGCTGTGGGAGTGAAGAGATGAGAAAACACATTTCCAAGCAAATGGTAACCAGAAGAAAGCCGGGGTAGCTAAATTTATGTCAGACAAAATAGACTTTAAGCTAAAATGATCACAAGAGACAAAGAATGTCAGTATAATGATAAAGGGGTCAAATCATCAAGAAGATACAACAATTGTAAATATTTATGCCCAACAGCAGAGAACCTAAATATGTAAACCAAAGACTAACAAAAAGAAGAAATAAGCAGCCGTACATTAATAGTTGGGGACTTTAATCCTGGACTCTCAACAATGGGGAAAATCAATAAGGAAACTGGATTTGAACAATGTTATGACCAAATGGACCTAACAGAGATACATGATTATTCTATCCATCAAGACTAGAATACACACTCTTCTCCAGTATATATGGAACATTTTCTGGGATAGTTCCTATGGCAGGTCACAAAACAAGTCTCAATGAAGTCAAGAAGATAGAAATTATATTAAGTATTTTTTAAAGATTTTATTTATTTATTTGACAGACAGAGATCACAAGTAGGCAGAGAGGCAGGCAAAGAGAGGGAGGAAGCAGGCTCCCTGCCAAGCAGTGAGCCCGATGCGGGGCTCGATCCCAGGACCCTGAGACCATGACCTGAGCCGAAGGCAGAGACTTAACCCACTGAGCCACCCAGGCACCCCAAGTATTTTTTTTTTAAGTAAGCTTTACACCCAACGTGGGGCTTGAACTTACAACCCTGAGATCAAGAGTCGCGTGCTTCACTGACTGAGCCAGCCAGGCGCCCCTCAGTATCTTTTTCTGGCCACAGTGGGATGAAATGGGAAGTCAGTAACACGTGAAAAGCTGGAAAATTCACAAATAAAGCAGAAATTAAACAGCACGCCCCTGAACAACCAATGGGTCAAAAAAGAAATCAAAAGAGAAATTAAAAGACATCTTAAGAACAGGAGAAATGAAAGCACAACATACCACAACTTCTGGGATGCAGTAAGAGCAGCCCTAAGAGGGAAGTCAGCGTCTGAGGATGTGAAGGAAAAGCCACCTGGTGCCGCGTTGGGAATGGAAACTAGTCCGAGCACAGTGGAAAACAATATGGAAGCCCTTCAGAAAATAAAAAATTGAGCTACCACCTGTTCCAACAATCCCTCTTCTGGGTATATATCCAAGGGAAATAAAATCACTCTCTCAAAGAGATGCCTAGCCCCCACGTTTATTGCAGCATTATTTACAATAACCGAGACAGGCAAACAACTTAAGTGTCCGTCCACAGATGAATGGGTGAGGAACATGTAGGAAATAAAGAAATGGGATCGTACACAATGGAACGTTCTTCAGCTGTAAAAAAGAAGGGAATCTGCCGTTTCTGACAATGAAATGATGAAATGTGAGGGCATTATGCTAAGGGAAAGAAGTCAGACAGGGAATAATAAAGACCAAAAGATCTCAATTCCACGTGGAATCTGAAAAAAATCTGAACTCATAGAAACAGAGAGCACACTGGAGGTTCCAGAAGGCGACAGGGGTTGGGGGAGGGGCAGGGAATGGAGGAAAGTGGTCAAAGGGTACAAACTTCCAGTTACAAAATGAGTCCATTCTGGGGGTTGCCTGGCTGTCTCAGGCAGAGCAGTGGCGCATGTGACTCTTGGTTTCGGGGTCATGAGTTCAAGCCCCATGTTAGGTGTAGACCTTACTTAAAAAAAAATTTTTTTTAAAGAGATGAATAAATTCCAGGGGTAACCTGGTGAATGTAGTTAACAATACTGTATTGTATACTTGAAAATTGCTGAGAGAGTAGATTTTTTTTAAAAAAGATTTTATTTATGGGGTGCCTGGGTGGCTCAGTGGGTTAAAGGCTCTACTTTCGGCTCAGGTCATGATCCCAGGGTCCTGGGATCAAGCCCCACATCGGGCTCTCTGCGCCGCGGAGAGCCTCCTTCCCCCTCTCTCCCTGCCTGCCTTTCTTGCCTACTTGTAATCTCTGTCAAATAAATAAATAAAATCTTAAAAAAAAAAGATTTTATTTATTTATTTGAGAGAGAGACAGTGAGAGAGAGCATGAGAGGGGAGAAGGTCAGAGGGAAAAGCAGACTCCCCATGGAGTTGGGAGCCCCATGTGGGACCCGATCCGGTGATTCCAGGACCATGACCCAAGCCAAAAGGAGTTGCTTAACCAACTGAACCACCCAGGCTCCCTGAGAGAGTAGATCTTAAAAGTCCTCACCATCCACTGCCCACACACAAAAAGGTAACTGTGAATTGATAGATGGATTTGTTAACTGAATTTACTGTGGTAATCATTTCACAATATATACATATTTCAAATCATCACATCGTACAGCTTGAACTTGCACAATGTTATATGTCCACAATGACTCGATAAAGCTAATTTTTATAAAAATAAGAGATTTAAAAGACACACTTTAAGAAATGGACAAGAGGAGATTCTAGTGTTTAGATATACACATCTGAGTGATAAAAGTATAGAGAAACAGAAGGAAGAGATTTTTTTTAAGATTTATTTATTTATTTGACAGAGAGAAAGTTCCCAAGTAGGCAGAGAGGCAGGCAGAGAGAGAGGGGGAAGCAGGCTTCCTGCTGAGCAGAGAGCCCGATGCGGGGCTCGATCCCAGGACCCTGGGATCATGACCTGAGCCGAAGGCAGAGGCTTAACCCACTGAGCCACTCAGGCGCCCCGATTTTTTTTTTAAAGAAAGTGATTTTGATAAAAGTGAAGCTAGTGGTGCCTTTGGAAGGAACGAGGAAGCTGTGCTTAGAACAGGACACACGGAAGGGCCACTGAGGGGCCACTGAGGAGCCTGACCACACAACCATTTCTTGACCTAGAAGGTGGTTTCTGGGGTATTTGACTTAAAATAGTTCATTGTGTTCAGTGTTTATTGTGTGTGGTTTTCTGTATCTGCATTTTATTTTATAATCAAAAAAGGTTACCCAAAAAAAAAAAAAAAAAGTAAACACTGTACAGCTGGTCAGGTTACCCACTTAGAATCCTTCAGTCTCCGCATTGCCCACAAGACGAAGTCCAAGTTCTTAATCAAGGCTCACAGGGCTCTGCCGGATCCAGAGTGCCCAGGGTGGAGAGGGGAAGAGAATGCAGAGGACAGATCATGCTGGCAAGTCAGGAGCTGCCGGAAGTGAGATGGGGCCTGAGGAAGCCAAAGGAAAGGCCTGACACCCAGAAGGCCAGGAACTAGTTGCATGAAGATTAGCAGCAGGAAAAGGTTCTTCTCTGCCTCCTGCTGCTATGGTGTCAGTGGGAGAAATGCGGCCAACTCTTTCCAAGGCACAACCACCACTCTGCATTCAGTGTGTCCTTCTCGACTAGCTCTCTGGCTCTATATTTTCCCTGACCTTTCTTTTTTGTCATCTGGTCATATCTTTCCATTATATTGAATTGAGTCTTTTTTTTTTTTTTTTGCTTTGTGTGTGTGTGTGTCTGTGTGTGTGTTTGTGTGTGTGTGTTTTAGGACTCCATTTATCTCTATGACAGAGAGATCACCAGTAGGCAGAGCAGCAGGCAGAGAGAGAGAGGGGGAAGCAGGCTCCCTGCTGAGCAGAGAGCCGGATGCAGGGCTCGATCCCAGGACCCCGGGATCATGACCTGAGCCGAAGGCAGAGGCTTAACCCACTGAGCCACCCAGGAACCCCTGAATTGAGTCTTATAAGAAGCTTACAGTCCTGTAGAACAAGACTAGGTAAAAAGTATACATAGGGGCGCCTGGGTGGCTCAGTGGGTTAAAGCCTCTGCCTTCGGCTCAGGTCATGATCTCAGGGTCCTGGGATCGAGCCCCGCATCGGGCTCTCTGCTCAGCGGGGAGCCTGCTTCCTCCTCTCTCTCTGCCTGCCTCTGCCTACTTGTGATCTCTCTCTGTCAAATAAATAAATAAAAAATCTTAAAAAAAAAAAGTATACATAAATTATCTAATTTTAAAATAATGGCTTTGTTTTTCTCATTAAAAGTAATGCTGCAGGCACTTGGGTGCAGAGTCCCTTGAGCAACTGACTCTTGGTTTCTGCTCAGGTCATGGTCTCCGGGTCATGAGATGAAGGCCTGAGTCAGGCTCCACACTGAATGGGGAGTCTGCTGGAGTTTCTCTCCCACTGCCCCTCCCCCACACTGCATGCATGTTCGCTCTCAAATAAATACATAAATAGATCTTTAAAAAAATAAAAAATAAAAATAAAAGTAACTCTGCACAGCTATCATATGTGCATTCTTCTCTAGTACACAACACTTCAGTGAAAGAATTTTTTTTTTTAAGATTTTATTTATTTATTTGAGAGAGAGGCAGTGAGAGAGCATGAGCGAGGAGAAGGTCAGAGGGAGAAGCAGACTCCCCGCGGAGCTGGGAGCCTGATGCGGGACTCGATCCCGGGTCTCCGGGATCATGACCTGAGCCGAAGGCAGTCGTCCAACCAACTGAGCCACCCAGGCGTCCCCAGTGAAAGAATTTTAACAAAGTCTTACAGTTTATGACCTGAGCCGAAGGCAGACACTTAACCGACTGAGCCACCCAGGTGCCCCAACATCTAGAAAGATTTTTAACTTCATTACTCATCAGGAAAATGCAAATAAACTGCAATATGATATCATCTCAACTTGGCTGGATAAAATAAAAAGGATCAAAAGTCAAAAATATCAAGTTTAGAGTAAGATGTGAAACAACAGGAACTTTCACAGAATGTGAACAGCTACAATTACTTCAGAAGGCTAGTTGGTAGTAGGCAGTGACGTTGAAAATATGCCTTCCTTATGACCCAGCAAATGCACTCCCGACAGAAACGTATGCATGTATGTGAACCCAAAGACATGCATAAGAATATTCATTCCAGGGGGACGCCTGGGTTGCTCAGTTGGTTAAGCGGCTGCCTTCAGCTCAGGTCATGATCCCAGCGTCCTGGGATCGAGTCCCACATCGGGCTCCTTGCTCGGCAGGGAGCCTGCTTCTCCCTCTGCCTCTGCCTGCCACTCTGTCTGCCTGTGCTCTCTCTCTCTGACAAATAAATAAATAAAATCTTTAAAAAAAAAAAAAAAGAATATTCATTCCAGGGGCTCCTGGCTCAGTGGGTTAAGCCTCTGCCTTTGGCTCAGGTCATGATCTCAGGGTCCTGGGATCGAGCCCCGCATTAGGCTCTCTGCTCAGCAAGGAGCCTGCTTCCTGCCCCCCACCCCCCGCCTGCCTCTCTGCCTACTTGTGATCTCTCTCTCTCTGTCAAATAAATAAATAAAATCTTAAAAAAAAAAAAGAATATTCATACCAGCATTTTGTGTAAGAGTTCACACGGAAAACAGCCACATCAGTAGAATGGATAAGTTTATCATAAAGGACTCATACAATGCAATGAGAACAAGCAAACTATCATCATACACAAATATATGACCTAGGGACGCCTGGGTGGCTCAGTTGGTTGGACGACTGCCTTCGGCTCAGGTCATGATCCCGGGTGGGATCGAGTCCCGCATCAGGCTCCCAGCTCCACGGGGAGTCTGCTTCTCCCTCTGACCTTCTCCTCGCTCATGCTCTCTCACTGCCTCTCTCTCATATAAATAAATAAAATCTTAAAAAAAAAAAAACACAAATATATGACCTAATCTTACAGGGTTTTGAACAAAATAAGTCAAACTCCAAATACTTTATTTTTTTTTAAGTTGTCTGATACTTTTATTTTAAACAGTTTTCTGAAAATAATTCCATTTTTTTCTTTTCTTTTTTTTTTTAATTTTAATTTTTTTATAAACATATTTTTATCCCCAGGGTTACATGTCTGTGAATCGCCAGGTTTACACACTTCACAGCACTAACCATAGCACATACCCTCCCCAATGTCCATTACCCCACCCCCCTTTCCCGACCCCCTCCCCCCAGCAACCCTCAGTTTGTTTTGTGAGATTAAGAGTCACTTACGGTTTGTCTCCCTCCCAATCCCATCTTGTTTCTTTTCTTCTTTTTCTACCCCCCTAGTCCCCCATGTTGCATCTCCACTTCCTCATATCAGGGATATCATATGATAGTTGTCTTTCTCTGATTGACTTATTTCACTAAGCATGATACCCTCTAGTTCCATCCACGTCGTTGTGAATGGCAAGATTTCATTTCTTTTGAT
>PISX010023523.1:0-29493 GCA_004024625.1 Mellivora capensis
TCCCTGTCTCAGCTAGTTTATAAGGGAAAACTAATATGCTAAATAAACTCTGAATAGAATGAAATGTTTTCATGTTATAGAAGTTGATGTTTATTAGATAACTAGAGTAGATTACAATTAAATACATTTTATATTACAAAGTAGGAGCTTTTGATAATTTAGTTTGGTAAGTTCTTAACTCACTCTAAGCTGCTTCTTTTTTTTTTTTTTAAGATTTTATTTATTTATTTGACAGAGATCACAAGTAGGCAGAAAGGCAGGCAGAGAGGTGGCAGGGGGAGCGGGCTCCCCGCTGAGCAGAGAGCCCTATGCTGAGCTGGATCCCAGGACTCTGGGATCATGACCTGAGCGGAAGGTGGAGGCTTTAACCCACTGAGCCACCCAGGCGCCCCTCACTCTAAGCGTCTAAAAATAGTTCAGTTTCTTAGACTATATCATTTGAAGCATACACTCCAAAACAATATTTTCTAGAGGATTATATTAATTTCTTAGTAATATGCTCTGTGAGGAATTTACTAACTGTTGAATGTCTAAGAGCATGGACTTGATGATGCAAGGACTTGAAATCATGTGATAAAATGATTGCAGATATTGGAGATATTTAGTCCTGACACTTGTTTTTTAGAGCTTAGAGTGTTAAGAAAGAATAACTTGAATCCTTATCTGTTGTTTGAGAGGCTGATCAGTACAGCCATTAAAAATGTATTTAAGAAACAATAGTAAAAGTACTAATCATCATTGTATCATTAAATTTTCTGTATGGGTAGAAATGTAAATAACACCTAAGAATTTTTAAATGTTTGCTTTAAATGCCAATTAGTAAATGGAAGTCACAGAGAATTGGAAGTATTTCACTGACCTTACTAGAAAAGGAATCAGAGTACACATTTATTTAGCACTCATTAGAACCATTCCCATTTCTTCCACACTTTTTTAGAGCAAACCTAATTATTCCTGCTGCCTTGACATTTTTACTACTTCATATGCCTCATCAGTTTAAAACATTTACTTCTGTGACTGCCGAACCATTCAGCAAATTGGTTCTTCAGATCAATATTCTTGCTTCGAAAAAAGAAGCAGCTCTACACAGGTGTCTGGCAATGTTTATTCACTGAAAGCAGTTCATCTTCTACTGTTGATAGTTGGCAAAGTGACACTCCATTTTAGGTCTTTAATCATTTATCCATTTCCTAAGAAAACTGCAATTTGAAAAAAAAAAGAGAGAGAAAGCTGAATGTGTACTATTAAATAAAAATAGCCAATCAGTCAACACAGTCACCCTCTCTTCATAGCAATCAGCAACAGCTGTATCCCAATTAAGGCTATGATTTTGCAGGTGCTCAGAGAAGTCTATGTCAAAATAAATCCACTTATTTAAAATGTTTTGAACCATTATAAAGTCTTTGTAGACAAGTTCAGGAAAAAAAACCCATAGGGATTTTCAGACAACTTATTTATAAGTGTCAAGATTCTTGGGTAAAAGAAGAAAATGAGATCAAAACAAGGAGATGTCTTTGGGAAAACATCATTCTCTTATTAGCTGTAACGACAGACAGAAAAAGGGAGTTTGAGCAGCACTCCATATAATTGGTGGAAACTGATGCCACCCTATTCAGTACATTTTTTCAGCACCTTATAGGAAAATAATCCTTCGTAATATCCAGTTCAACCTATGTGTGTACATCATAGCATAAATACTAAGATCATTCCTCTTGAATCATTTTAAATAGATTTTAATAAATATTATTTACAAATAAATACTAAAACAGTTGTTTTAAGTTTTACTTTATACAAAAGTTACAAGGGGATGTTATAAATTTAAATTCCCTCAAACTACTTCTAGGGATTCTATTTTGTAGGGATATATTTAATTTGTCTAAGGAATCTTTATTTTTATCAAATATACCTAGTAAATATGATATAGATAGCCCCTCAAACAGCATTTTGAGAAAACATACTCTAAATTTGTACAAATAAAAGAATCAGGGTTTTTTTATTTCCTTTCAAATATTTGTATTTTTAAAATGCTGATTTCCCCCCTAAAAGTACGTGCTGATTTCTAAAAAAAAAAAAAAAAAACACAAAACAAAAACATTTGCTTTCACATACCAAGTAGTTTCTGATAATGGATAACTTTTTCTCTTTCTGAGTCCACTCACCGGTATAATGATATATCTGTTTTATATTAAACAGACATTATTATGAATGTTATCTAAAGCACTAAGAAACTATAAAGTTTAATTATTTAGTGTTTGCATGATGCTTTGAAGATGAGATGTTCTGTTTAAGAGCTAAATATTATTGTAGCTATTAAACATCTGTTGTATTCTAGTTAGAGTTGAAGACATTTTATAGCAGCATATGAAATTATTCCCCTAGAAATTCATAACTTGTCAGAGTTGAATATATCATATAGGGCAACAACATATTATTGATTCATCTTAAGAGATTAAGGGAAGAGAAAGGTTTTCATTGTCCTTATACTTTTTAGTAGGATTAAGAGAAGTTTAAAATAAATTCAGTTTGAAATTAGAGGAATAGCAATTTGATTGCATCTCACTTCTCAACAGAAATGATAGAAGACAGAAAACAATAGAATTATTACATTAAAGTGCTGAGAGAAAACTGTCAATTTAGAATACTTTATATAGAGAAAAGATTCAATATTTTTAGAAAGCATTCTACGGTTTTTGCAGGTGGAAAGGTAAATTACAATAGCTACTTATTCATTTTACTTTAATTAAAGTATAATATATACATTTTATTAAAGTGTAAAGTGTACCAATTATAAGCATAAAGTCTGATGACATTTTACAATGTAAATATACCCACATAAGCAAAACCCAGATCAAGGTGTAGAGTAAGTTTAAAACTCAGAATCCTCCCGCCTGCCCTTTCCAGAACATTTAAAAAAATGTTCTTTTGGCTTTAAACACTTTGATCTTGGATTAAGGTGGGGGTTTTTTTGTTTGTTTTGGTTTGGTTTTTGGGTTTTTTTTTTTTGTGGGATATGGGATCATGCTTGTGCATTATTTTGTGTCTACATTCTTTTGTTCAGCAATATATATTTTTAACATTTGCCCATGTTTTATATGTAGTGTAAAATTCAGTATTTTTATTGTTTTGTACTATTCCATTTTACCAATATGCTACAACATATTTATTGTACAGCTCTATTATGGTGGATAGTCATTTGGTTGTTTCCAGATTGGGATTATAAATAACTTTGCTGAGATGCTACATTATATGACATTTCTCTGGATATATATAAGTAGACTTCCTAGGTAATAGCTTGTGCATTTTAAATTTAATGTTTAAAATTTTCTAATGTCCATTTTGATTTATCATTTGAATTACATGGTTATATATGAGCATTCATGTATGTGCACATACTTTCATATGTATAAATTATAGAATACTATACTTTTTAAAATATTTATATATTTGAGAGAGAGGGGAGAGTGTATGTGCAGTAGTGGGGAGAGAGGCAGAGGGAGAGAGAGAGAGAGAGGAAAAGAGAGAGAGAGAGAGACTTCCTGCTGAGCACAGAGCCTGATGCAGGGATCTAGCCCGGGACCCAAGACCATGATCTGAGCTGAAATCAACAGTTGGATGCTCAGCCAACTGAGCCACTCAGGTGCCCCAATACTACACATATTTTAAATAATCCACAGTTTATATATATGGGGTACACACACAAACAGAAACATATACAAATATGTTTATACATCAACTGTACCATACACATTAAAGTATATATGTGACACATAATTTCAAATACTAATACATAATACCATTATATATATTATATATTATACATATTTCTAATTTGCTAATTTTTTAAATGTATTTTTCAGTTACTCAAAAAATTGTATCAAAATATTTTACTATGATATGGATTATTTTATTTTATTTTTAGTTATGTCAGATTTTACTTTATATATTATGAGATGATCTTATTGTTTCCTGTTGTATTAGCATTTTAACATTATAGAATGGAAGAGCCTTCTTTATTTTAGTACTAATTCTAGCATTAAAGCCTATTTCATGGGATACTAATAAAACTACAGTAGCTTTTTTTGATATTGCATGATAAAATTTTTTCATTCTTTAATAATCAACATTTATGGATTCTCATATTTAAGATATCTCATAAATAGTGAAGAATGTTGCATTTAATTAGTGTATCAATATTTGTATTTTGCTAAACTAGTCTACAGTTAAGCTAATTATAAGTATATTTCATTTTAAATTGTCCCTTTTTATTTTTCATTTGTATTACCTCTCTCTTTTTCCTTGTGTTCCATTATAATCTTCTTTACAATTAAATAGTACTTGGTAATCTCAGTGTTTCCCTTTTAGATATATTTTTATTCATGTTTTTATTATTTTCTACAGTAAGTACAATACATATCTTTTTAAATTATGCATTAATTACAAGATGAATATTTGAATCAATAACATCTACCTACAACTCTTGCACTCTCTAACATATATAAGGACCTTGTGGATATATTTATAGTCTTCTGTTTTTTGTGCTGTTGTCATGAAATTTATTTTAATATGTTTTAAATTGGCCATGGTAGTATTCATGTATTTTAAATATCACAAGAATTATTTTAAACAATCAATATTATTTTAGATTTAATTACACACACATGTTTGCTGTTCTCTTTATTTATTCTAGAATTACTCTATTTCCATTCAGTATCATTTCATTCAGTCAGGAAAAAAGGCTCCTTTTGAGATATTTTTTGATATAGTTCTTGTTATAAAGGATTTTCTCAGTATTTATGTTTTGCCATTGTTTCTTCTTTCTCCTTTACCTTTGAAAAATATTTTCTCTGCATATATAATTTTAAATTGACACTTAATTCTTCTTCCACATTTTAAATATATGCATCCATAGTGTTCTGAATTATGTATGTTTAGAAGTAAACTGTGAGTGGTATTTTTGTAATCTCTTGCTGGTTTTAAGATAGTCTCTTTGTGTTTAATTTTCAGCAATTTTGCTATATTTTAAATGTATTTTTTTCTTGTGTTTTTGATCCATTCCATAGTGTAGAAATCTAAAATCTATAGTTTATGTTTATTCTTTCCAATTAAAAAAAAAATCTCAGTCAGATTTCCTTCTATTCTTTCTTCTTCAGTTTATATTCTTTCTCCTTCCTCTTTGGGATTACAGTTACATATATGTTAAATCATTTCACCATGGTCTGTACAATGATAGCACTCTCATTCCTCTCCTTTTGTAAACCTTTCTGTTTCAATGTGGCTATTTTGTGTTAGCATATATTTAAATTAAGTAACTTCATTTCTACTATTTATAATTTGCTTTCAAATGCATTTATTGATAGTTTCAGATATTAAGAATATTTCAGCAAAATAATGTGGTATTGATTCCTATTAATAGATTTTCTAATTTCTTGTACAAATTTTTGTATTTTTATATATTTTCCTTAGATATGATAGTTATTTAGTATAGTTATAGTTATTTAATGTTTGATAATTTTAAAATCTGTATCATTTATGGATATGTTTCCTTTGTCCCTTTTAGCTCTTGAATTTCAGTCATTGGGATATGTATTTATTATATCTTGTAATTTTTATTACATGTCAGATACTATGTTTACAAAAGTTGGGTCTCTGGGATGATGTTACCTTTTTCCAGAGAAGTTAAAATTTTCTTCTTGTACATAGGTGGAGTACAAGCAGATCATCTGGGGCACCTGGGTGACTCAGTTAAGTGTCTGCCTTCAGCTCTGGTCATTCTGAGCCCCAGCCAGACACCTTGTTCAACAGAGTCTGCTTCTGCCTCTCCCACTGACCCTCTGCTCCCCAGCTCTTGTGTCTCCCACTCACTTTCTCTCAAATAAATAAATAAAATCTCTTGAAAAAATACATAAAGGCAGATCATCTTGAGAGTGATTTATCTCCATTTTGTTTTATTTTTTTCTAGATAAAAACTTTCAAGAGTCTCAAAAAAATGGTCTGCAGTTCCTGTTATGTCCCTTTATCTTTGTGGCCCTGTTTCCCAATTTTTGTGTCCATATCCTGTGAGATTGCTAACACTTATTTTTAGCATTTTTTAGCCTTTGACATCTGCTCTCTGCTTTATTAGTGGGAGTCTTGCCTCAAAAAATGGAGCTTGGAGTTACTAAATATCTTGAGAGTAATTACATACAGAATGGCTCTCTTCTTTGTGTTTCCCTTTTCTGCTATATTCTAGAAGATACCTTTCCTTCAATTTTCATTAAGTGTTGGGCAGGTTTCCTTTAATTCTGCTTCCTCCCCACACTCTTTCTTTCTACCATCTGGGATTACAGTTCTGTGTGCCTGTGTATGTGTGTAAATATGCTTTCTGCCTCTGTTAGGAGAATTCTAGTTTCTGTAATAAATAAAATGTAAATTTCATGGCTTAACAAAATATGTGTTTACGTTATAATCATGCAACAATATAATAGATGCCTTCCTGATTAATGAGAAATTTTCCTTTCCATGACCATTCAAGAATCCAGATTGGCTTTTCAGTCTTTTAAAAAAACATTGGCTTTACAGAGCCTAGGAGTCCTCTATTTTATTTAATAAAAAGTTGACCTAAGTGTGACAAATATCACTTCCACTTACATTTTATTGACAAGAACCATAGCTACATTTAGAAGCAAGAGGATTAGAAATTACTACCCTTGACTTGTCAGCTGACTTAGGAAGACATTATGAAAAGAAAGCATAGTTTTCTTTCTTTTTTTCCTTTAAAATTTTTTATTATCTTTTTTATAACACTAATAGAAAAATCAATCTGATTTGAATCAAACAATGAGCAAACACATTTATATACATAATTTATAGCATCATTTCAACAGGGAAATAGGTAAAAATTCTAGATTGTTGAAGTGAAATTATATGGTAGAAATGGTGTTGGCAAGTCTCACTCTGTGGGTAGAGTTCCTGGCAAACCCAAGTGAAATGAGTAGAAATTGAAAAAAAAGACAATAATAGGATGGTATTATGAAATAATACTATTTTTATAAAACCACATATGCACACAAAATTTTAAAAATATGTTATAATTTTATTTACTATTGTATATACCCACATTAAAATATTAAGTTAAAAATACAACGTAAATCATGTTGTTATTTCATTTAAAAATTGGGAACCACCTGGATGGCTCAGCCAATAGAGCATGCAAGTCTTGATCTTGGAGTCATGAGTTTGAGCCTCATGTTGGACATAGGGATTACATTTTAAAAAATTGAGTAGGGATACCTGGGTGGCTCAGTCATTAAACATCTGCCTTCAGCTCAGGTCATGATCCCGGGGTGCTGGGATCAAGCCCTGCACCGGGCTCCCTGTGCAGCAGAAAAGCTGCTTCCTCCTCTCCCACTGCCCCTTCTTGTGTTCCCTCTCTTACTGTGTCTCTCTGTCAAATAAATAAATAAAATCTTTTTAAAAATTTTAAAAATTGAGTAAATAAAAGCTCTACAAGGGGCACCTGGGTGGCTCAGCCAGTTAAACAATCTGCCTTCGGCTCAGGTTATGATCTTGGGGTCCTGAGTTCAAGTCCTTCATTGGGCTCCCTGCTCAGTGGGGAGTCTGCTTCTCCCTCTCCCTTTGCCCCATCCCCCATCCCTGCTCATGTGTGCGCTCTCTCTCAGATAAATAAATAAAATCTTTTTAAAAAAAAAAAGCTCCACAAGACTTAAAATAAAACTTGTTTTTGAGCATCATTTTGACTCATGTTCAAGACTTAATTTAATGTTATTTCCTTTCCTATACCTCTATTCTGAAATGTATCTTAAAGAGCAGTGCATATGAACATGTCTGACACCCAACATTTTTTGTGATGCCTTTAGGAAAGGTGTATGCTACTTGATTTTTATAACCCCGGTACTTAGCATATGGTCATTTTTTAGACAGTGAATTAAAATACTGAAACTTTTGTTGTAATTTTCAAATGCTTGATAAGAATGATGAGTATGTCTCTGTACACTTTATGCTAGCATTTAAATGCATTATACACAAGTACATGTAATTTTGTCCTTCAACAAATAAGAATGACATATGGTTATTTTTGTTATTTTTTATAAAAGACATTATTATTCTGCTTTTAAAAACACCTTTATTTGCTTTTACAGACAAAATATTTTCGGGATGATTTTTTGATTATACTTAAGAAGTCTATTTTTAGAAATAATTCTGTGTCTGCAATAGATTTCCTCTCAATATTGAAATATCTTTAATGACTTTCAATGGTAAATGTTTGTCCTGGAGAAATTAGAATAGATGGCAACTCTGAGTAATAAAATAAGCCATTGGTTGTCAGGATACATTTATTAGTAAAATTTTGCCCATACAACTTAAAATTTGGCAGTAATACAATAATGTAAATGACTTCTGGCAAAGCTTGATGTTTTAGGCGTTTATTACAAACTTTTCATTTTTTCTAATAATTCTCATTGCAATGTGAAACCTAAATACGGGAGCATTGATGTGACACATTACTTTAGCAATATTTACTGAGAGACAAATATTTTATATCTCACTATTAGTGTCTTTGGGAAAGATCAAATGTAGATAGGTGTATTATAATGACAAAATCATTAGTATGTTATTGATTTCAAGAGGAAAAAGTATCAATAGGAATATCAATAATAGTAAATGACATACTTCAATATAGAAAAATCTTACCACTGGGTCAGGAGCATTTATAAACTTCCAGCAAAACAAAATCAGGGCTGAATCACACAAGTGAATAGATTTTTAAAAAGGCAATTTAGTCAAATATTAGTTCTAAAAGAGTCTTGCCTTATCCATCCAATAGAAATATATGTTTTTATTTTTTAGACACTGGAGTGTTACAGATTTACATTATTGTCTATTATTTTGGCCTCAGTGACAGGATTATACATAAATCATTTTGTTATTTTATAACAATAATTTTTATGTTATCTCTTACTGCCTAAGTTTTTAATATTTTACTTTATTTTCTGAAATGAATGAATTAAAAAGTACCAATCCTATTAAAATAACATCATGAGTTTGATCAACATGATTACAAATGAAAATATTTTTCTATTTCAAATATTTGGATTTATCTGACACTTAATTTTTTAATTCTCAATGCTTTATCAATGGCTTTTCCGGGTTCTTTAAATATATTCATAAAGTATTTGTAGTGTATATAAATTATTATGATGGCAATATTGATGACACTGAAGAGGAAGAGGAGGATGATAAAAATGACAAAGTTGAAGTTTTTATAATTTTCCAGGCATTCTGAGAATACAGGTAAATAACTCATTAAAAGTTTTTTAGGACTGTGCCTTACATGATGAATACTTAATAGGTTCTGTTATTGTTGTTAGGGAAATATGCTATTTTCCCTCATTTTAATATATCTTCACTTTTTGTTCGAAATACTTATTTAAATGAAAAAGAGATATAAATTTTTAAAATTTAACGAAAAGGAAATATATATATTAGAATTTGATAATTCAAAAAATTATTTTCTTTCTTATAATAAACACTGTCCATTCCTATGGATAATTCTTTACTGTCTGTTATTTTCTCCTAAAACAAATCTTTAAATCTTCACTTCAAAACTGATCAACAATGTGATCCTAGTTATTTAATTTTCTGTATCTGAAGCAGTGTCTTTACCAACTATACTACTTAAAATATGATGGAAATTTTTATTCCTACAATAATTTTTAATTTTTATTTATTTATTTTTAAGATTTTTACTTATTTGACAGAGAGAGTGAGAGGGAGCAAGAAGGGGAACAGTAGAGGGAGAGGGAAAAGCAGGCTGCCTGCCGAGCAGAGAGCCCGATGTAGGGCTCAATGCCAGGATCCTGGGATCGTGACCTGAGCCAAAGGCAGATGCTTAACCATCTGAGCCACCCAGGTGCCCCTACAATAGTTTTGTAATTGATAATTAACAGACAGTGTTATATTATATTAGTGTTATATTAGTACAGTAGTATAGTATCTGTATATATATGTACATTAGTACATATGGTATATATAGTACATTAGTATATTAGTACAGATGTACAATGTAATAATTCAACAATTTTACACTCAGTACTTGTCAAGATAAGAGCACTCTTAATCTTCTTTATCTATTTCACTGCTTCTGTGCTCCCACCTACCCTTTGACAACCACCATTTTGTTTTCTGGATTTTAGAGTCTGTTTTTGTCTCTCTTCTTTTCCCCTTTGTTTGTTCATTTGTCTTGTTTTTTTTTTTTTTTTTAATTCTCCATAGGAGTGAACATATATGGCATTTATGTTCATAATTTTGGCTTATTGCCTAACAAATGACATTTGAAGTTAAAATTATTTTTTAATTACATGAAAAAGTTTTGTTATTGCTATATTCCTAAATTGCTTTCCAAAATAAACCATGTTAACATTCTGTTCACCTATAAGGTATAAGAGCATTTATTTCACTGAATTTTAATGGAGTTTAGTATTTTTATTACCTCTAATCTTTCTTCATAGATGACCAGAATGAAAAAACATATTTTTATTGTTTATTTGATGACTAGAGAGGTTAAAATTATTCCCATGAAGTTTTTTTTTTAATTTTGTCTTTATTTTTATGGAAATTTTCTGTATAAGATGTGTTCATTTTGAATGAGTATACCCCTACTACCACCAATTCACATCTATAAGTCTATTCATTCAGCCAGTATTGATTAACACATATCATCCTTACAAGGCACAGTTGTAGGATCTTTAAATACAGCAGTGAACAAAATATATGGAAATGTCTGTCCACATAGGACTTTCCAATAATAAATAAACTAAGCAGAGTGTCAATTACATTAGATGTTAATAAGTGCCGTAGAATATAAAGGTTTCTTATGGAGAGCTTGTAATTTTAAGTATGAAGAAGTGAGCTGTGTGGATAAATAGGGAAAGAAAACTCTAGAAAGGGTGGAGAGCATGTGCAAAATTTGTTAGAAACAATTTTACATAGGGTAGCATGGAACAAAGATTCCAGTGAGTTGGAGTGAAGTGCAGGCTATTAGGGAACGAGATCAGAAAAGTAATTTGTGACCAGATGTTGTAGTTTACACTATGTAAGTGGGATAGACACTCTATGCAAATTTGTTTCACATGTTGAACTGATGTTGACACATACATATACCACTTAAGTACAAATGCATTACACACATAGTGTAACTTTTGGGGGAAGAACAGGACATGCTTCCTAGTGGGTTTGAAAATGGGCAGCTGACTTGGGTGTGGTTAAGGGACAGTACTGAGCCAAGAGCTCCTCTGCAGGAACATGGGGCTTGTATGGTTTGAACTTCCTGCTTCTGCCAGGGAGAAAACATCCTCGCTGTCTTACACCTTTCCCAGATGTGGAGCAAGAGGAAATTGAAATGTCAGCTGTCAAATGTGAAAAGTGAATCCCCTAAGTTACATTCAACTTACAATTAAAAGGGAAGCCATTTGAAGGTATTGAGCAAACCGAGTTGTGACATATTCTGATTTAATATTACCTGGAATGCTATGAGTATTATGTTGAGAACTGAGAGGGTGAGTAAAGGAAGATGCTTGGAAGCCAAATATAAGCACTTGCTTCAGTGAAAGATCATAGCGGTTCAAAGCAAGAAGTTAGCAGTGGAGGTGGTGGGAACTGATTGGGTTAAGAATATATTTTGAAAGGGGCGCCTGGGTGTCTCAGTGAGTTAAAGCCTCTGCCTTTGGCTCAGGTCCTGATTCCAGGGTCCTGGGATGGAGCCCTGCATCAGGCTCTCTGCTCACCAGGGAGCCTGCTTCCCTTCCTCTCTCTCTGCCTGCCTCTGTAAAAGAATATATTTTGAAAGAAGGAATAGCAAGATTTGTTTATGAAATAGACGTTTGTAATTTTTTCAGCCAGCTAGAGCTAAGTCATGGAGAAGTGATAGAAAGTTGAAAATACATTAAGGGAATAACTGTAATGTTTGATCATGTTATCTAAGACGGATTGAAGGAAAATGAGAATGTGAGGTAGGTGGAGTCCAGTAACTAATATCATAGGATCAGAATGGCTTAAGGTCCCATTTAGATTAAGGAGTTGTATTTAGTGCATGAGAAGGAATGGAAATGAGTATGATCATAAATAATTTTAAGATCTGTGAATGTGGGTAAATATCGTAGGAAGAATGAAGAAAAAATAGTTTTTATCAGATGTCAAACTTGACTGAATTTAGTTAGAAAGAAAGTGGGAATAGAAATTGAAAATAGCAAGTAAAAACAGCTGTTTTGAAGGCTCATTTACTTATTGATTCTAATGTAAAAGAAAAGCAAGATCATAAAGGGACAGAAAGTAAAAGGATACAAGAAATCTCTTTCTATCTACTGCCTTCTGCAAAGTTGTACTTGGAATCTGAGTACTAATTACAGTTACAAAAGTGTATAATAAATTAAAAGATACATAGTAGGATTCTTTTGACAGTCATCTTTGTGGCTGTAAAGAAAGGTGGTTATTAGGATTAGAAAATTCCTGGTATATTATTATTCATATGTTATCATTGTGTCTATAACTTAATACTATTAAAATAATCTAATCCATATTTATATCTCAGATGATGGACAAACGTCTGCTTCACTCATGTAAACATTTTTTGTCTGTGTTTCTACCATATTTACTTAAGTCTTTTATTTAAAGTCTATTTTTTTCTACCCAAAATAGTCTGAGTCAATATTTAAAAAGAAAAAAATAAGAAAAGAGGGGGGAAAAAGAGCCCTACTATGTTCTTATTTGTATATGCCATCCTCTTTGATATATTTTGCAGGCTTAATTTTACTTGGCAAGTATGATAAATTAGAAATTGCCAAATAGAAAGTATTACCTGTTGTAATAGTCTTTGGATTTAGAAACACATACAGGAATAAAGATAGAATACTAAATTCAACATTTGAGAAGAGTTATGCTGGTTTCACAAGCGTTAACATCAGAGGTTTGAAGAATTTCCAATCTCACAGTCAAAAGTACTAATTGCTCATAAACAAAATGATTTTACCAATCAAAATACTAATTGCTCATAAACAAAATGATTTTACCAATCAACTGGTTCATAATTTGAAATTACAAGTAGTATTTCTATACATAGTGTACTTTAATAAAAACTAAGTAAAAATACACACACAAATAAATCTTTAGTTATGACTTGCAATTTTTTATTTAGTGTAGTTGATACACAATGCTCAATGCTACATTAATTTCAGGTATCCAACATAGTAATTCAACAAGTGCACATACTGGCTCTGCTCACCATGTGTAGTTACCATCTGTCACCATACAACACTATTACAAAACTATTGACTAAATTCTTTGTGCCATACCATTCATTCCATGACTTACTCATTCCATAACTGGAAGCCTGCAGCTCCCAACTCCTTTCTGCCCATTTTGCCCATCCCCCCTCATCTCTAGCCTCTGGCAACCATCAGTTTGTTCTGTTTATAGGTCAGTCTGATTCTGCTATTCATTTCTTTGTTAATTTGTTTTGTTTTTTAGACTCCACATGTAAGTGAAATTATGTCTTTCTCTGTCTGTCTTATTTTACTTGAGATAATACCCTCTGGTTCACAGTTTTGTTTGTTTGTTTGTTTTTAGTTTATTTAATAGTCAGAGAGAGAGGGAGAGCCGGATAGCGAGAGAGCAAGCACAGGCAGACAGAGTGACAGGCAGAGGCAGAGGGAGAAGCAGGCTCCCTGTTGAGCAAGGAGCCCGATGTGGGACTCGATCCCAGGACGCTGGGATCATGACCTGAGCCGAAGGCAGCTGCTTAACCAACTGAGCCACCCAGGCGTCCCTGGTTCACAGTTTTTAAAAAGAACACATACAATAACTTTTCTTCTCTAAAAGTCATCTTTTAATTAAAATCTGAACAACTTCAAAAGTTTTCTTCCTTTGGACATAAGATCAGGGAATTTTAAGCTATTTTTCATTTTCCATCTTTCTAATTGACTTTTATGTTTTTATTTATAAAATGTTTATTTTAAGTCACTATATTAAGATTTTCATTTCAAGACTAATAGAGTAGGTTTACTTTAACTGTTTTGGTATTCTTTACAGATAAACAAGTCATTTCTAAAATATCAAAATATCTAAATCAAATATCAAAATATCAAAATATCTAAAATATCAAAAAGATATTTTTGCAAATGCAAAAAGATATTTGCATTTCTCACCAAGGGGAAAAAAATAGGAAAAATAAATTTCATCCTGAATTAGGTACTTGTACTACAAGAATTCTAATATATTAGTAACTGAATCCGTGGTATGAACAGAAAGAGTTACAAACTAAAACATTATAATATCAGAATTTGTTTCTTTAACTGATGTATTTTTTTAAGGTCTATAAAATAGAAACTATTTTAGTTTACTATATGGAATGAGGTAATAAAATTAAATGAGTACATAACATAAATAGGAAAAAGCAATAGAATTAAAGTCATTGTGGAAAAATGGTAAGTGCTGGATTGGTGCAGGGAAATACTTCACTTTTAGTAGTTTATTTAAGTACGAATTGAATGTAAAATTATGTAAGTAATACATATTTTTGAAGCACTTTTGCTAAAATAATGACTGCAAGGCCTATGTTCTCAATATCATATCTGAGTGCCCACATTTCAGCATAGTATTTAAGAATCATCTGGAAATGTGCTTGAGTCCAAATATCTTCCCCACTAGGAAGATCTGTGAATTCTTTTTTGAGTTAAATCTGATTTTTACAAAGTTTGGGTGGGTAACACACAATTATTGAATACATCTGAGTGATAATTTGAGCACCTAGGAAAAGCATCCAGGATGGGTCATAGTTTCTAGAATTTAAAGTGTGGCCAAGAAGGTGTAATTTTAGATGATAATTATTGAAATTGAACAAATACAGTTTCTGAAATAGACACATATGGAGACTAGACCCAAGACAGGGTAGTAATTGAGAAAAATGCAGTGAGAGAGGAAAAATCAAGTTAAAAATAAATTACCCTACTTCACAGTTTTGCCTAAGCATACAAGAATACTAACTTCTTGTAAAATAACTTTTTTTTTTCTTTTTGGTAAAAACCACTGATTAAGAATGTCTATCCCTGGACCTTTCTGATTTGATCAGGACTCTGAATTTAAAACTAATTTTAAATTGTCAAATGATAATACCATAGTATATTTAAAAACACACTATAAATTCCAGTAGTGTTTCAGTGATTATATAAGGATTAAAGACTTAAATTTTACAATGAAAAGAACATGTATAACGTATAAATGACTAAATCAAATTTCAAAAGATTTGTATGTAGAGAAAGTTTCAATAATACTGAAATATTGGAATGCTTGGGTGGCTCAGTTGGTTAAGCTCTCCCTCTCCCTCTGCCCCTGCTCTTATGCTCTCTCTTGTGTACTCTCTCTCTCAAATAAATAAACAAGATCTTAAAAAAAAAAATAACTGAAGTATTGAAAATACAATGTTCAAAGAAGTAGTGAGTAGAGGTAAATTGTTATTTTATTAATTTCTTTTGTAGTACCTATTTCCCATGTATTACAGAATTCCAGGAAGAATCTAATTATTCATTTGAGTCTCCATGCCTTAGGAAAAGAAATGGAGAGAAATTTGTAACTTTTTGCTTAGGAAAGCCAATATACACGGTATTTAAAATTTTGCAAAGTCTTTTAATAGTTGTATCATATTTCACACAACCATAGATAAAAGAATGAATGCAAATTATTATTTTTACCACTTTCTAGATCAAGTTGTCAATTAAAAATTTACAAAATTTTATCTAGTAATAGAATATTAGGTTTGAAAGGGATAGATAGCTTTTATAATGGTAATTTCTTATAGAATTTTAATGCAAAGACTGGCATATAAAATTTATTAAAGGAAATTCCCATTGATAAAAGAGGAGGGTAGGAAGACTTCACTGAAGCTTATTTTATAATCTATTTAATATTTTAGTGTATATTTCCCCAAAGATGGAAAGTTGCATAATCATTTTCCGTTAATACATTTACCATGGAATTATTCTGTCAGATAGTTTTTTGGGGGAACTTACAAATTCTTTTCATCCTTCCCCAAATATGAATTTCTTTTATGCACTATTTTATATGAAAATTGATTTCTACATATTCTTATCAGAGCCTTGAGATTTTCAATCCCAATAAGGGAGACCATGAAGAAAATATATTCTCATTGTATGATTTATAAAGGAGGAGATTGGAACTAGCTAGAGAAGAGATACATAAAATGGAAAACTGGGCAGGACTAGAAATTTCTTCAGGGAAGCCCTGGAATGGTCATGAAAATTGGGGAAAACTAACACTAAATTTTGGGATTGCATTCCTATCTCTTTTTCTTTCTTTCTTTCTTTTTTTTTTTTTAAGTATAGGTGTTACTGACATTTTTACTGACAGAGTGAGAGAAGATGAGAGGGGAGGTCAGAGGGAGAAGCAGACACCCCATGGAGCCGGGACCCTGATGTGGGACTTGATCCCAGGACGCCGGGATCATGACCTAAGCTGAAGGCAGTCGCTCAACCAACTGAGCCACCCAGGCGCTCCTACATTCCTATCTCTTTTGATTTGGGTAGTAATGTTCAGACAAGAGGCAGTTGCAGGATATAGTCACGATGGTGTTCTAACAAAAAGTTACTATTTAAAATGTTGTTGCAACAGAAATAAGTAGTTCATTAAAACATATACATCAGCAAGTGAGAATTGTTCTCAGGTTGATTAGTAAAGTAAATCACACTTTTACAATAAATTATTTTGCGTTCTGGGGGCCATGTGAGTGCTTATGGAGCATCCCAATATTGTTCATTAGTCTGCACAAATGCAGTGGCTCTGAATATAGAACATGTGTATGAAAGGAAAAATCAATGGATAGAAATTTTATGAACTCATCTTTAAAAATACATTTACTATTGTAAGAAAACATTCGACAAACCAAAATTGAGGTACATTCTACAAAAGATATATCTTCCGTAAAAATGTCAGTCATGGTGAACAAGGAAAGACAGAACTGTAAAAATTAGAAAAGATCTAAGAGATAGGATTAAATGCAACATATTACCATGGATCGTGCCCTAGAACAGAACATTCGTGGGAAAATCAAATCAAAGTCTGTAGTTTGGTTAGTATTGTAAAGTTAGTTTCTGTTTTGTGGAATACACCATGGTTATGTAAGATTTTAAAATTAAGGGAAGCTGAATGAAGGCTTAGTGGGAATTCTCGGTATTATATGTGCAAGTCTTCTGTAAATCTAAAATATTTCAAAATGAAGTTTAGAAAAGACACCAGAACAAATCATTAAAATATATCTAGGAAAGAAGCAATGCTACCTATGAATTATTTGTAAAATACTCATTGTCTTAAATATTGTTAATTTGTGCTTTATGATTAGTATATGGCTTCAATGTTTTCTTTTATGAAAATCAAAATATCAATTAAGGCTCTCATAAATTCATGTAAAATCTAAGTTCATTATCTTGTTTTCCTCTAAGGTATATGTTCATCAATTATTACCTATACTAACATATCTTTAGTTAGTGGGTTTAACATGTTTGAAATAATATTGATTGAGAAAATATTGACTATAAAGAAGATATGGAAATATTACATAGAATCTTGATGTTGATGCTCCTACGTTTCTTTTTTTATATATTTTCTTTACATTAAAACCTTTAGCATATTACTGACAATAAATTTTAATTCTGTCTGATAGTTCCAACATCTGTGATTCAGTTGTTGCTTTGTTCTTTTACGCTATTTTTCTTATCTTTTTGTATGCCTGATAGCTTTTGTTGAAATTCAGCAGTATTACACTGTTAAATGTTACTTAGTTCTCCTTAGCCTACCAGTAAGAGGCTGAGCAGTGGTGTAGGGCAAGGTGGGGAATGGAGGCCAGGTGAGATTTTTTTTTTCTTCTCCTCAAACTTCACTCTAAAGCAAGCACTGTGATTCTGGATTTTGATGGTGTGGGCTTCCTGGTACTCCTGCAACTGTCCCTACTATAGCTCTGAGCCCAATATATATTCCTGCCACTAGTCTCTTTCCCAATACAGAGATCAGAAATGCTACTTTGGCTCATATCTATCTCTTCCAAATCCTCAAACATCCCCTGAGAAAGAGCAGTCCCAAATGCCCATCTTACCTCTCTCAATTTGTTTTCCCCTGGATATTAGCCAGAGAACACCTCTTTATCACACATACAGAAATTTCTTCAGTTAACATCATTTTTCCAGATATTTCTATTTTCTTCTCTCTTTAGTAAAGTAAACAGTCCTTGAAAATAGTTAAATGAATGTATCTGTAAAAAATAAAATAAAATGAAGTAGGACCCAGATGGTATGCCTTACAATGTTGAAGGTGACAAAAGCAAGCAAACATATAAATAATACATTCATGTATTTTTGCCATGGTGGGGTTTGCCTCACCAAAATGAAATAAATATATCTTAAAATGTAGTTAAAGCAAAGAAGATGATGCTCCTGTTTTGTAGGTGTGTGTCCATGTGCATGTGCTGTGTGTGTCTCTGTGTGTGTTTGGTATGTGTGCTTTTTTATACCTTACAAAAATTGCTGTGGTTCTATGGTCAGCTTTCAATTGTTACATAAATAAGGACAAAGGTAAAAATACTTTCAAATGTATTTGTTGGTAAATAATGGAATGATTGAATGGAGACACTAGTAGAAAATGTATG
This sequence comes from Mellivora capensis, assembly GCA_004024625.1. Classification (NCBI taxonomy): domain Eukaryota; kingdom Metazoa; phylum Chordata; class Mammalia; order Carnivora; family Mustelidae; genus Mellivora; species Mellivora capensis. The sequence goes on from PISX010023523.1 coordinate 18,704, forward strand.
ACAAAATGTAACAAGTAAACTTTATAACTCTTGAAAGTTGTCTGTAGACTACCTACATGGACTAAGGTTATTACACTAACCAAACTTCCATTGCACAGAATATAACCTTTTGACAACATTAATTTTAAAAACTGTGCAAATTTTAGTTAATTTATATTATGTTGAAGGTTGAGCTGGAGGACAATATGTATATGTTTGATAGATTCCATAAAAGAACTATATTTTTTCTCCTAAAGGTTAGATAACTTTAATTTTTTAATTAATGTATACATGTTTATTTCTTACTCATATAAATTATAATTAGGACAAATGTAGGTCATATAGTCATTTATTGTTTTTTTTTAAATATTTTATTTATTTATTTGAGAGAGAGAGACAGTGAGAGAGAGCATGAGCGAGGAGAAGGCCAGAGGGAGAAGCAGACTCCTCATGGAGCTGGGAGCCCGATGTGGGACTCGATCCCGGGACTCCAGGATCATGACCTGAGCCGAAGGCAGTCGGTCAACCAACTGAGCCACCCAGGTGTCCCTCATTTATTGTTTTTAATGAAAGATGTTTTTTCTAGTCCTCATTAAATAGTATAGGCAGAGTGAATGGATTTTTATCATCTTTTATCTTATTAGTTTATAAATATTTAATACAAACTGAAATAAAAAAAATTTACAACCTTTATTGATAACTACTATTCTTTCATTTATTTTTTTATTTTTAAAATGTCTCATTAGTCGCTCTAGGTACTGATCTTAGAACTTATAAACTTAAAGTCATTGTTCTGTGTGTGTCAAAATTCAGTGCAGAGACTGTCATAACATCATGGTAGGTCCTATGGTGTAGGGGAAATGAGGGAAATGCCTCAGGAGCAAAATAAAGGAGTCCCATAACTTGCATCATGTGGTTATTTGAAGGTTTGTTGAAGAAGGTACATTTTTATCTGGGTCTTCAAGGACAGAAAAAAAAAATGCCACAGGAATTACAGCACTAGTGTTTCCCCAGAGATCCAAATGTATTAATCCAAAGGGGCACATGCACCCCAATGTTCATAGCAGCAATATCCAAAATAGCTAAACTGTGGAAAGAGCTGAGATGTCAATCGACAGATGAATGGATAAAGAAGATGTAGTGTATGTATATACAATGGAATATTACTGAGCCATCAGAAAGGATTAATAGCTACCATTTACAATGATGTGGATGGAACTGGAGGATATTAGGCTGAATGGAATAAGTCAGTCAGAGAAACACAATTATCATATGGTTTCACTCATATTTGGAATATAAGAAACAGCACAGAAGAACATAGGAGAAGGCAGGGAAAACTGAATAGGAAGTCATCAGAGGGGGAGAAAAACTATGAGAGACTCTTAACTACAGGAAACTGAGGGCTGCTGTAGGGAAAAGTGGTAGAGAGATGGGGTGCGGTAATTGGGTGATGGGCGTTAAGGAGGGCTCGTGATGTAATGAGTACTGGGTGTTATATGCAACTGATGAGTTATTGAACACTACTTGTGAAACTGATGATGTACTATCTGTTGGCTAATTGAATTTAAAGAAAGAAAGATAGGAAGAAAGAAAGAAAACTGCCAGATGTGGTGTAGTGTAGAGCCTCCAGGCAAGGGTGAGAGCAGTAGCTTTGAGGCAGTAAATTGTGTGATCTGATTGGGAGATAGGAGGTTCATCAAGTTTGAGGTATGGTAACTGGAGAGAAAAAGGATAAAACTTAGCTTGAGCTGAGGTGTATGGGAGTCTTCGTGTATTTATCTGAGAGCAGATTTTAATTTTTGGAATGTAATCTTAATAGCAGCATAAAACATATTATGATGTAGGAAGAGAATAATGTTGTCTATATAACTACTTCCAAAAATAATTTCTCCATAGATAGATACCAGGTCCAATCCATAGAGCCCCAGGGAAATATATTTGGAATCCTCAAAGTACTACCTTTGTCCACATTAACGGGTTAGAAATATATATGTCTAGTCCCAGAGTATCCAGTTACTATCATATGAACATAACTATTATGTAAAACCTTACACAGGATTTCCTTAGCCATCCTAAATTACTTCTCTTTGCAGTAATCAGATAGTTTATGATTGAAAACCTCCTCTAATTCCCATCACCTATAAAGAATTGAGTCATTTCATTTATAACATTGTGTATCATCAGAAGTTAGTTTTTAAAAATTCTCTTTTGGGACGCTTGGGTGGCTCAGTTGGTTAAGCAACTGTCTTTGGTTCAGGTCATGATCCCGGAGTCCTGAGATTGAGTCCTGTATGGGGCTCCCAGCTCCATAGCTTCTCTGTCTGACCTCCCCTCTCATGCTCTCTCTCACTCTCTCTCTAGAGTAAATAAATAAAATCCTTTTTAAAAAATTCACTTTTGTTACACTGGTATTGATGGTACAGTCAATTGTCTAATTTATTTTTTTAAAATATACTTCTAACATAATCTGAGCACTAAGCTAGCAAGTGTTTGATTTACAAATTAAGCTTTTTTTTTTTAACTTAAGGAGTTTAGAAAGTAATAGCTGAAATACATGAATAAACAGGAAATTACAATATTGTGAAAAATGTCTCATCAGGAATAAGAAGTCATATGTCTTTCTAATAGTAATTCATGGCACCTTCTAACTATGTTCTTAATTTTCATTTCTCTCTAAACCAGTCTATTATTAAAAACACTTATATAATTAAAAATAATTTCATATTCCCTGAAAATATGTGCTTTGATCTATTGAAATGTGACTTTCTTTAGCATTCAGAATATGTCATTGATTTAGAAATAACAGGAATAATGAACATTTATTTAATGATACCATGGAAAAAACAGAATTTATAAAGACATTAGGGCACAAGTAATGATCCATAGACAAGCATGGACATGCACATAACACACTGATTCTCTGACTCTGAGAGAAATAGTATAAAAAGTAAGTAAGGTATTTATTGAAATATGACCATTGGGCACATTTAAATTCTTTTAAGTGAAATATGTAAGAGACTTAAAGAAATGAGTATATCAGTTCCTGCTATTAAATGATCTCTATTTAGGCAAGTAAACTCAATAAAGTCAAGTTCTTAAGTAGTCTGCTACAAAAAAATATCTTCAGAGAATAGTCAAAAGAAAGCCTCTTGGGAATATCGAAGCCTGCTTCTCTTTGTACATAGACACATTAGAAAAAAAAAGTTTCAAAAAACGATAAACAATGCTTGTGAAATGATTGCTTACATTTTTATGCACAATCTAGTACTTTGTTTACAGTATGCGAAATGGCAGGTTCCAAAGCTCCTTTTCAAAATGTACGTAATGATCTGTGAAAACACAAATTTATCTATTGTAACAAGCTGTGCAGCTCTGTGTGATAGCTAGAGGCAAGAGTGATCTTCTGATAATCTACTGTTTACTGACAGTCCAAAATACGTCTTTGAAGAAAAACTGCCATTATTTCCTCTGTTTCCTTCACTGATGAAGTCAAAGATCCTTGAAGCAGAAGCTGAGTATGAAGAGGCTGTGTTCAGACCCAGTTCAAGGCAAGTAGACAAATATGATTCTAGAAAGCAAACATTGGCATTAGGAGACAATTACTTAGTTTTCCTAACCTTTTTCTTGTGGCATTTGAAATGACAAATAGATTGGGGCAATATGTGTGTATGTCACCTAATTAAAAATAAAGATATATGCCTTAGGTAATAACATGGCTTATTTCAGAAAGAGACTTTTAAATGGGGTTGAATAGAACTGCAGCAAAATACCTAATAGGGAAGAAAGAAGGAACCCAGACTTCGCTAAAAGAAAAAAGCCCTGAACAAACAAACAAATAAGCCAAATCAAAACAAACAAAACCTGCCAGGTGAAGCCAAGACAAAGAAAAGATTAAGCAATCCTAGGAATAGTAAATTTATTAGAACATGACAGACTACTAAAATCTGATTATACAGATTAGGCAGAAAATCAAGTACACAAAGTAAGAAAGCTGAATTAAACAGGAACTTCTTATGGATCCTGGATTCTGGAAGCCCACTCATTCCTAAAAGTCCATACCCTGATGGCATTCGTTGGATGTGGGAGAGAACTGAGATTTCCCATTATCATGTGACTGAATGTAAAAGGATGATTAAATAACTTTCATAATCAAAGCATTGAACTGAGAAATATCCATGTACTGAAAACAAACAAACAAAAGGAATGAGGAAAACAATTCAGTCTGGCTTTTGTCTGCATGTATGAGTAGAACAAAAACAGACTAACACCCTAAATGTCCTAAAGGCTGAATTGGGAGCACTGTCCCAGAGGTGGCTTTTGCTGGTTCCCACTCTGTGGTTAGGATGAAAACTGAAGGAGAATTCTTTCCTCTGCCTGGATGCAATGAGCATCCAGTGAGAAAAGCTTTTTTAGACCACCCTCCCAAACAAATTCCTAAGGAAACAACTGGAAATACAGACTACAATGGAAATATAAGAAATTATTTCAGTCTTTAATTTAGTACATTAATATATTAGACAAATTTTGGAAAATGAGTAATAATTTATACTAAACAAATTTTTCATTTAAATATTCCACTTGTTATTTATAGACGTATAAGAAACTGTATAATGCACTTGATTAAAAAAAAGTACAGTATAAATCACAATAAATAAGCTCCCTAAGGCTAAAAGAATGTTTCAACACAAAATATTCAGCATGGAAATATTGCTTCTGGCAGACATGATGGAGCAAAAGCATGTTTTAAACTAGATTTAATAATCTGGTTACTAAATTTGTTACATGCTATACACAATATTTTCCCGTTTTGCTCAATAACATGGATATATTAAATAAAAGCTTCTAATTTTATTCCTTGTTTAAAAAATATTTCTTTTTTGGCTATTAAGAACTGCCATTTAGAGCTATGTTTTTCTCCTAGAATTTTTCTTAATAATGTAGCTTTGGATATACTTACTGAAAATTACTTGTTATATTTTATAATAATCTTGCTTTTATGAAGAAGTCATTTCCACTATTCCTTTCCTTCAGTTGCATCATAATACTGTTTATACTATAGTCATAATACATGAAACTTGATGGTAATAACTTTTCACCCACACTTCATTGCCTCCTAATAGCTGAAGAGACTATAATTTTGAGTTTTTAAGTTATATTTCAGCAGTGAATAGAGGTGTGGAAGTTGGGGATAAAGAATTACTGAGTTTGGTGTGAGGGGCAAGAAAGAGTTTCTGGAACATATAAAGTGTCCAGTGAATGTCAAGGTGGATAAAGGATGGGTCTTATGGCTGTCCTCAATATCTTCAGAAGTTTATAGGTAAATATCACTTACCTTTGAGGTGATTTTCTCTCATTTCCATGTGGCCTAATTCCTTACAGACTTCATTTCTGGTACTCTCTAGGAAAAGTGTTGCACCCATGTAAACTTAAAGGGACAAAACAAAACATATAAAGAAGAATAATTCCTCTCATCCTCTTTCCTCATGCTGCCCATTTCCTTGCACAGTTCTTTTATTATATCACAGGCCAAGTTTAACATATATGGTATCTGGCATAACATTTCATTTTTAAAGAAGATTTTAATTATTTGAGAGAGACAGCAAGTGAGAGAGAGAGACCACAGGCAGGGGGAGGGGCAGAGGAAAAGAGTAAAGCAGACACCCTGCTAAGGAGAAAGCCTGACTCAGGGCTCTATCCCAGGACACCTGGGTCATGACTTGAGCTGAAGGCAGACACAAATGACTGAGCCATCCAGGCACCCCAGGCTTAACATTTCAAATGATACTGCAGTTCTTCATATATGATACAAATGGGTGAGAAGAGGTCCCACTTACACACTTCATGCATGTTTTCACTTATCCCAGGATACAGACATTTAACTAGGAGCAGAGCATATGCAGTCTGTTCTAGCAAAGGTTTCCCTGACTCATAGCTCCATGATGTGCACCCAAGCTCGTAGCTTCATGATGTGTCCTAGGGTAGAGTTATGCAAGTTCAGGAAAAGCTCAGTTCTTACAGGGAGACAACTCTTTTATATCTGGCGTTTACCCTGTCAGTGAGAAAGAACCTTGATGAACATTCTGTGTGTGTCCTGCTGATGAAACAGGTTTTCCTCTTTGGACCATCACAATCAGCAACTATACATCAATTAGGTAACAAAGGGGCATCCAAGCCCAGGGGTCTCTTAATGTCTCTTACTCTAGGTATCAGACAGTACCAAAATGCCATTTTATTTTAGTTCTTTATGGACACTATTGTGTAGATTTCTTTGTAGTTAATCTTCTCTATAAATCCAGCCTCTCCAACGGACTTTCCTTTTATAATTCTGGTGAATTTTGTCATAAAATTTGTTCCATCCAAGAGCAAGCTCCCTAGAGACCCTATCTGCATAGAGACCTCTCTATTTCTGAATTGAACCATGAAGATCTGTGCTAGGAATCATGGCTTCAGGAGAGCTCAAAGCAGAATGTCCCAGCAGGGGTTTTAGGTCCCCATAACCAAGCCAGGCTATCTAAACTGTTATGCAGATAAAAACCATTAATAAATAAAAAGTGAATCCGAGGATTGTCAGAGGAATTTAAGATTTTAAAAAGCACATCATAAATCCCACTGCTCCTATCATGGCTGGGAATGGCCAAAACCAAACAGCCGGGCCTCCCCGGTGATGAAAATAGGGCTTTTTCAGTTCAGCTACAAATCAGCTCTATCCTACACAAGTGTATATTAGTTTTTAATTAGAATTTCACCAGATACACTTTATACTTTTTAGGAAATCTTACTGTTCTGTTTTACATTATCAGTTTGACAAGGTTACGACTACTGTTATACATGATTATAAACAACACAACATACATTTTTACCCTGAGAAAACAAAATGATGTATATACGATAATATAGCATTATCTTGCACCTAGAGCTATTTTAGGTCTAAAACATTTTAATCAGCTCTTATTTCCATCTAAATATTATGAGTTACTAATGTAAAGTTAATAATGAACATCAATAATCAAATTAGATTTATGTCAACTGAAAAAGTACAAAATATACAATAATTTTGCATTCATAGTTTACTCTCAGTGTCTCATCTAATTTTTTCCCCTAATTTTTCTAATGAAAAGATGCCAAAGTAGATTTAGGCATGGTTGAAAATGATTTAATTACACTGCGATTCTCGGTTTTTTCTCAGCATATTATTTTTGCCTTTACCTCTGAACAGTCAAAATATCTACCATCACATTTTATAGGTTAACTCAAAAATAAGTGAACTGAGGTTAACTGACCACATATGCAATGCCAAATACTCATTTACATTAACCTCACATAGGGTACAAAATGAAATAAAATTTTAGCTACTTCGATGGAATAAAAGCTGAAGTCCTGAAAACACCTGAATCCTGTTATTACTGATGAGCAGCTACAAAGGTAATTGGCCCCACTCTTATTTAGTTGAAAAGCTTTGGCAGTGGTTTCCTTTAAAAGCAAACTGGTAACACTGAAAACTTTGTAGTCTATGCAATGGATTGAAATTCATCAGAAAGAATAAGTTAGCACATTTATTCAGTTACCTTGGGTCATCTGCCAGAGCCTTTGTGTTTTTTTGGTTTGTTTTTGTGATAGATGATTTCCATGGAAAAAATCTTACTATTTTCAATTTTAATTTTAACTTGAACTTCTTTATAAAACTGATGTAAATTCCATCAGTCTGAGCTTTTAGATGCCGCCATGTAGTGTATTTTATATCTTCTATTAAGAGAATAAACATTTTTGTAAATTCAAAAAAATAATTCTCTTTACTTTCAATGACATTTCATTGTTCAATCTCCAAAGATGTCTTTGAAATGCTAATTATCTTTAAAAATGATGCTTAATGTCAACCAACTTATTTCCTTTTTATGGAATGTGAAGGGCGCAAATCTCAGAAGAGTGGTTTTCATCCACTGATAGTTTTGTTGTTGCTGTGTCAATGGAAATGTATTTCAGGTTTAAACAATAAGCCACGGGACGCCTGGGTGGCTCAGTTGGTTGGATGACTGCCTTCGGCTCAGGTCATGATCCTGGAGACCCGGGATCGAGTCCCACATCAGGCTTCTAGCTCCACGGGGAGTCTGCTTCTCCCTCTGACCTTCTCCTCGCTCATGCTCTCTCACTGCCTCTCTCTCAAATAAATAAATAAAATCTTTAAAAAAAATAAATAAACAGTAAGCCACATGAATGAGTTACATGCTAAATGAGGATTATGGCTTGCTGTGATTGTATTTTATTTAACCTAAAAAGAAAAAAAAATATTTCTAGAGGAGATTGATATTGGAAAGAAGTAGGGGGTTTAAATTCATTATTCTACCAATTGTTTACTGATACTCAACACAACTGTTAATCTGCTCTTAAACATTTTCATGTAGTACAGTTGCAACAATTAAGATACTGATTTACTGAACACTGATATGTTAAAATTACAGTTGTATTATTTTAAACAGATTTTTTTTTTTTTTGGACACTGAGTTTTATTATTCCCCCAAAAGAAGACAGAAATAAAGAATATTTTGGAAAGTGAACTACATTGAGAGAGAGTCACTTTTAACCAAGTATACTTACAAACACCTATTATTAATAAACTCATAGAAAGAGACCCTAGAACTGCAAAGGCAATATCCAAATGCAGTGAATAAAGTAGATTTGTAGTCAGTAGGTGCTAATAAAACTTTCACACTGTGCTCAGAACATTACCCAGTCTTCACAATAGCCCCATTAAGCAAAACAAAACAATGCAGAACGATTGCTTTTTCATCTCCATTTTAAATGTCAATAAACTGACATCTGTAGAAGTTCAGAAATTTTGCCCCATGTTGCATTGCCAATGAATGATGTCACATTAGTATTCAGATACCTCTTTTAGAGATTTTGTCTCATGGCCCTTAAATTAAAAATAAAGAGAAGAGGAGGGCTAGGGTTAATAAGGCTTTTGTTATATATACTTTCAATAGAATGATTTAGTTTTAAAATGAATTTTTAACATTGAAAAATTAGAAATTAACTAATCACTAAATTAAAATTTATCTGTCTCTCAACCTAGAACTCTCCCCTGACTCCTAGGTTTTGAGGTTATCTTCCTGAAAATTTAGCACATATATAATATGATATTGATTTGTTGTAAATATTGCACAGAAAATAAAACTAGCTGATGTGAAAAAGAGTAATAAGAACTGTCTACCATCCAAGGTAGGATATTCATAAAAAGAGAGTCATTCTGTGTTGCGATTTGAGCCAAAATCTAGGTGATGAGGGAGCAAGCTGGAACAAATATCTAAAAGAGCATTCCAGAGAGAATATTAGCAGGCTTGAAGGCCTGAGGTCCAGAACATGCTGGGCATCATTTCTGGACACAGAAAATGCATAGATTTCTAAGAATGAGAACTGAAAGCACATGGGAACAATGTATATATGTAAGAGAATTTGGATAATATTCTCCATGTAATGAAATGTTTTTGTAGGATTTTAAGCTGAGAAAAAAAAATAATAACTTAAATTTTTGAAGGATTACTCCAACTGATTGTGAAGAAAAAGTTATAGGGTAATAATAATAGAAACAGGATCTATTTCTGGACTCTATTCATTTCTATTAATCTATGTGTCTGTTTTTGTGCCAGTGCCATACTGTTTTAATTACCACAGTTTTGTAGTATAGCTTGAAATTTGAAATTGTGATACCTGCAGCTTTATTCTTCTTTCTCAAGATTCCTTCAGGTATCCAGCATCTTTTGTGGTTCCCTACAAATTTTAGTATTATTTTTTCTAGTTCTGTGAAAAATGCTGTTGGTGCTTATATGGAGAATCTGTAGATTGCTTTTGGTAGTATGAGCATTTTTTTTTTGAATCAGTGATTTACTTTATGTTTTTATTGGAAGCAACACTTCAATATTTAATATACAAAGTATTCAAACATAAACATATCCTTTAAAATGTTAACCCAAAGATTTGTTAGCAACTTTTAAAAAATTTTATTATATTTTATTATTTATTAACATATAATGTATTATTTGCTCCAGGGGTACAGGTCTGTGGATCATCAGGCTTACACATTTAACAGCACTCACATAGCACATACCCTCCCCAATGTCCATAACCCAGCTACCCTATCTCTACCCAACCCCCATCCCTCAGCAACCCTTGGTTTGTTTCATGAGATTAAGAGTCTCTTATGGTTTCTCTCCCTCCTGATCCCATCTTGTTTCATTTTTTCTTTTTTTTTTTGTTTCCATAACATTAATATTAATATTTATTTATTTTTTTAATTTTTTAAAATTTCTTTTCAGCGTAACAGAATTCATAGTTTTACACCACACCCAGTGCTCCATGCAATGCGTGCCCTCCACAATACCACCACCAGGCTCCCCCAACCTCCCACCCGCCGCCCCTTCAAAACCCTCAGGTTATTTTTCAGAGTCCATAATCTCTCATGGTTCATCTCCCCCCCAATTTCCCTCAACTCCCTTCTCCTCTCCATCTCCCCATGTCCTCCATGTTATTTGTTATGCTCCACAAATAAGTGAAACCATATGATAATTGACTCTCTCTGCTTGACTTATTTCACTCAGCATAATCTCTTCCAGTCGCATCCATGTTGCTACAAAAGTCGGGTATTCATCCTTTCTGATGGAGGCATAATACTCCATAGTGTATATGGACCACATCTTCTTTATCCATTCGTCCGTTGAAGGGCATCTTGGTTCTTTCCACAGTTTGGCGACCATGGCCATTGCTGCTATAAACATTGGGGTACAGATGGCCCTTCTTTTCACCACATCTGTATCTTT
>PISX010023524.1:0-29608 GCA_004024625.1 Mellivora capensis
ATATGTAATATATGTTGTATATGTAGTATATGTATATATGTATAAATATATATATATATATAATCTTTCGATGTGGGATTGAATATAAGAAGCTAGGTATAGAAGACACACCATGTGCTTCTATTTGTTTGGTGTTCAACAATATGCCAAATTAGGGGTGCCTGGGTACCTCGGATGGTTAAGCATCTGCCTTTAGCTCAGATCATGATCCCAGGGGGTCCTGGGATTGAGTCCCACATTGGGCACCCTGCTCCTTGGGGAGCCTGCTTCTCCCTCTGTCTCTTTCTCTCTCTGTCCCTCATGAATAAAAAAAATCTTTAAAATAAATAATAGGCCAAACTAGTGTATGTATTTTAGGAGGACCAGAGGGCCATAGTGAGTAGATGAGTCTGAAGTAATTCTTTGAGTTATCTTGGAGAAGAGATCAAGCTAATTCCTCCATCATGAGAGGAGTCATCTATTAGAGAGGCCATAAGAGCCCAGTAGGAAGATCAAGGACAGTAGATCTGTCAAGGCACTTGGCTTTTGTGGTGGTTTGAAGTTGTCAGTTCTCTCTGAACTCTAAAAGCCTGAGTGGTCAAAATAATGGTTACCACTGGGGATGAGGAAGTAGAAAGTGACTGGGAGAGGACTAGGGAGTTGCTTTTGAGGGGCTGGTAATGTTCTATTCTTACCCCTGAGTAGTGGTTTCAGAGGTATGTTCACCTTAGAGTAATTCATAGTACTTTACACTTAGAATGTGTGCATTTTTGATGCAAGTTCTATTACACTTAAAAATATATAGTAGAATGGATTTTTTTTAAATTTCAAAACTCAAAAACATCGTGTAGATCAAATAAAATTTTGAGCCATCAAAATAAATAAATAAAAATATATAGCAGCCATATTATACATTGTAGTGAAAGAAACAAAACAACAAAACTGATTAGGAGAAAATTTTGTCTAGGCAGGGGATAAAAAGAGTGAGTTGAAGCAAAGGCAGTGGAGAAGGAGGCAAAGGGAGAGATGAGAGTCTAATGGAAACTGGTTTAGTTGTCACTGAGACAGACAGCATGGAAATGATCACATCCATGAATCAGAAATATTTACAGGGTCTGCATCTGTAATCAAGAGAGACCAAGATAATAATCCACAGTCCAGGCAAATGGCAAGTCAACTTCTACAAAGTGTACCAGAAAACTTTTGAAATCCAACTGTGAAATGATGAGGTTTCTAGGTCTCCAGTCCTAGAAATATTAGAAAGCCTGGGTTCTAAAGGCAGAACTGAGATACTGTGTTCATAGTCAAGTAAGACTACTGACCTTCTACTTTATTCTCCCTTTAGACTTTAAGTTTACTAAAGGTAAGGATTACTGTTCCTCATGATAGTCTAACAGAGTGACATGTGCCTAGAATAAAATAAGCAGGTAAAAAATGATAAATCAATGAATAATTATATGACTGGAAATAAGAAAAAAAAGAACTCATTTACTTGAACTGAGGTTCAAGGGGAGGGCTTTGTCAAATGTGCATAAATTAAGATCCCAGTTACTAGAACAAAGGGAAAAAATTACACCAGATGAGGAGCAAGATCATTTGGAGCTAGTGATTCAGGATTCTGTTTATTTACTTCTTCATCAACAGGGATGATGTCAAAGGATAGTCTGAACTGAAGTTGCAAGTATGTTTTCAGTAGTTCCAGCAGTAATTCAGCTGCAAGAACAGAGTCAAGCATACAGAAATAGCTTAAATCCCCATGCTACAAAACAATACATGAATTGTGATTTGCATGACATGTTAGATAAGATTATGTTAAAAAAATTCAAGTTCAACCTTGATCTCCATTATTTATTAAAAATAAGAGAATCATTAAACTTTAAAAATATTGACCTTGCTTCTGGCTAATATTAAAGAAAGACATAGAATATATTGAATAAAGTAGATTCTCAAAGGAAACTGTCAAAAGTTCATATTACAGTAGTAAAAATGATAATTTCTCTAAGAAATTCATATCTATAAAAAAGCAAGGAATTCTATACCCAAACTAAGTCTTTTGATTTTTTTAAAAGCTTTAAAAGCAGAGTCAAGTTGAAGTTTCCATAGTACTAGGAAAGCCAGTTTTTATTTCAAATACTTCAAAGCTCTGACATTCCGATTTTTAAAAGTTAAACAATTGAGAAGACTTTGACTTTATTAAGTGTTATCTCCTCTACACAAGAAAGTCAGGTTTTGAAAGGTCATTCAAATTCACAGCATCTACACATATCTCCTTTTTTTTTTCAACACATACTGATACTCTCTTGAATATAGAACAGTATTTCCAATAAATGGTACTTGATGATAAATGTGCTTTTACTGAAAGTATATGGGTTAAGAAAAAAGAAATCTTCTTTTTTGGTAGAAATGGAAAACCACTATTAAGGTAGGAGAAAAAAATCCATTTGTTAATAATCCATCTGCATATGGTTGAATTTGTGACACAACAGCATTCTGAATTCTCTCACCTTTTTATTATCACTGGTTTCTTTCTACCTCATCATTCATTCTCCCTTATTCAAGCTCCAGAAGCCAGGCAGTCAATTTTATTAATTATGGTTAGAAAAATTATTATACTATATTGGTAGTTAGTTACTTCAGTTATGGTTTACCTGAATTTAGAAGTTAATTTAGAGGGCATTCTGGAGTGAAATTTATGTTTTAAATTTAATAAGCCATTGTATCTAAGTTTATCTGCTTGGTTTAAATGTGTGTCAGCTCTCTAACCTTCTAGGAATAATGGCATGATTAGTGACACATAACACTTATATTAGAACATTATCTACAAACTCAAATCCAAAATTCAGTTATGTTTCCATACACTTAAGAGTCTGACAAAGAAAAAAAATACTGCTTAACTAATATCAAAAATAATAAAATATCTAGTATTAGATTTAATCAAGAAAGTTAAAAATCTATACACTGAAAATAAGACATTGATAAAAGAAATTGAATAAATGGACAGATATCACATGTTACGGATCAGAAGAATAATGTTGAGATGTCCATACTATCCAAAGTCATCTCTAGATTCAGTGTAATCCCCATCAAAATTCCAAATGCCATTTTCCAAATAAACGGTAAAAATCCTAAAATTCACATGGAACTTCAAAAGATCCCAAATAGCCAAAGAAATCCCTAGAAAGAAAACAAAAGTAGAGGTAACATACTCCCAATTTCAAACTTTATTACAAAGCTATAGTCTTCAAAAACAGTGTAGTACTATCATAAAAGCAAAATACATAGAACAGAACAGAGTTGAGAGTCCAAAAATAAACCTCCCATCCTTATGGTCTACTGATTTTTGACAAAATATCTAAGAATTCTCAATGAGGAAAGGATAGTCTCCCCCATAAACAGTGTTAGGAAACTTGGATATTCATATGCAAAAGAATGAGATTGGACTACTATCTAACAGTGCTTATAAAAATTAACTCAATTGGATAACTTAAATGGAAGACCCAGCACTGTAAAAAACTACCAAAAGAAAACATAGGAAAGGGCTCCCTGACATCTGTGCTGGCAATGATTTTTTGGATATAACACTAAAATGTAAGCAACAAAAGTAAAAATTAACAAATGGGACTACATCAAAATAAAAAGCTTCTGCACAACAAAAGAAACAATTGGCAAAATGAAAAGGCAACTTATAGAATAGGAGAAAAATATTTGCAAACCATCTATCTGACAAGGGCCTAATACATCTCAATAGCAAAACAACAACAACAAAAACAGTAACAACAACAACAGCAAAACACAACCAGCCAAAACACCCAAACAACCCAATTAAAAAAGAGTACTTAAATATTAAAAAAAATATATATATATATATCCAAATGGCCAACCAAAATGTGAAAAGATGCTCAACATCAGTAATTACTAGGAAAATGCAAATCAAAGCCTTAATGCAGTATCACCTCACAGCTATTAGAATAGCTATTATCAAAAATATAAGAAACAAGTATTGGTAAGGCTATGTAGAAAAGGGAACACTTGCTGTGCTGTTTGTGGAGAAGTAAATTGACACAGGTGCTATGGAGAACAACATGGAGGTTCCTCAAAGAGTTAAAAATAGAACTATGATATGATATGCTGAGTATATACCTGAAGGAAATGGAATTCCTGTTTCAGAGATAATTGTACCCTCATGTTCACTGCAGCATTATTTGCAATGGCCAAGACATGGAAACAACTTATTTATTTGTCAATAGACACTTAAAAATATATATTTATATTTATATTTATAATATTCCACACTGTGTGTATATGCACACACATAAACACACACATAATGGATTATTCAGTCATAAAAAGTAGGAAATCTTGCCTTTTATGACAATATGAATGGAACATAAGGATATTATGCTAAATAAGTCAGATAGAGAAAGACAAATATATGTTCTTACATGGGTGAATCTAAAAGAGCCAATGCACATCAGGGAAATACAAATCAAAACCACAATGAGATATCACCTCACACCAGTCAGAATGGCTAAAATTAACAAGTCAGGAAATGACAGATGCTGGCGAGGATGCGGAGAAAGGGGAACCTTCCTACACTGTTGGTGGGAATGCAAGCTTGTGCAACCGTTCTGGAAAACAGCATGGAGATTCCTCAAAAAGTTGAAAATAGAACTACCCTATGACCCAGCAACTGCACTACTGAGTATTTATCCTAAAGATACAAATGTAGTGATCCAAAGGGGCATGTGCACCCGAATGTTTATAGCAGCAATGTCTACAATAGCCAAACTATGGAAAGAACCTAGATGTCCATCAACAGATGAATGGATAAAGAAGATGTGGTATATAAATACAATGGAATACTATGCAGCCATCAAAAGAAATGAAATCTTGCCATTTGCGATGACGTGGATGGAACTAGAGGGTATCATGCTTAGTGAAATAAGTCAGTTGGAGAAAGACAACTATCATATGATCTCCCTGATATGAGGAAGTGGAGATGCAACATGGGGGGTTGGGGGGGTTGGAAAAGAAGAAAAGAAACAAGATGGGATTGGGAGGGAGGGAGACAAACCATAAGTGACTCTTAATCTCACAAAACAAACTGAGGGTTCCTGTGGGGAGGGGGATTGGGAAGGGGGGGTGGGGTAATGGACATTGGGGAGGGTATGTGCTATGGTTAGTGCTGTGAAGTGTGTAAACCTGGTGGTTCACAGACATGTAGTCCTGGGGATAAAAATACATTATATGTTTATAAAAAATAAAAAAATTAAAAAAAATAGAAGAGCCAATGCAATAGAATTAGAGAGTAAAATGGTGATTGTTATGGGCAGGAGAGGTGGAGGAAATGGGGAAATCTTAGAGGGTATAAACTTCCAGCTATAAGTTGAATAAATTCTGGGGACCTAATGTACAACATGGAGACCATAATAGTACTGTATTAAAAATTTGAAAGTTGGTAAGAAAGTAGATCTTAAATGTTATTACCATGAGCAACAAAAAATGGTAAATATATGAAGGTATGTAGGTGTGAATTAATCTTATTGGTAATCATTTTGTAATATATACACAGATCAAATCATTGCATATAACTTAAACTTGCATATATGTCATTAATGGCTGAATAAAACTGGGAAAAAATCTTTGTCAAATATAACTTCTTTGTAAAAACAAATATGTATTTGTAGTGTCTTGCCACATACTTTATACTTTGGCTTTCAAACTTTTTTTCTGTTAATTCCTAATGGCCCAGTACAATCACACTTAAAATAATGTGTTTTACCAAAGTCACTCATGCTAGTGAAAAACCAAATAATATAGAAGAATCTATGATGAGAAGTTTCCTGATGCCTCTCCTACAGATACCAGATTTTTGTTTCTGCTTTTAGTTCTACAGTTAGGATGGCAACTCTAGTTAACCAATGTACAACTCCATTTCTACTGATTCCTCTATATTAAAAGATGATTTTTTCCCATACAATACCATTTTCTCCTTTCTCATTCTCCTAATGTTTGGCATACCTAAAAATTTTTAAATGGCAGTCATTAGGCTTTAATTTTTCATACCATGACATTTTTGACCATATCTTTTAACTAACCATTTTGTACAATGTACATACTAAAAACTATACACTCCTTAAATTCCTTTCCAAACCTCACTCCCCTTTCCTATCATTTCTCAAATCCCATCTTTGACCAGGTAACCTCTTACATTGTCAGGGTCGTTAGTGGTTACATTCAATCCTGTGACTTGAAAGAGTACCCCCAGCTTTCTTCACATGTTGGGTGAGAAGCTGATAACACTCAGTAGTATTTATGTTGTTACAACTATGCTGTGAAGGTATAAAGATTGTTTAATGACAGGCCAGGTAAACAATTCTTTCCTTACATATAACAACCTGTAGCATTAAGGTCAAATGAATTATTTTTTAAAGGCACTATCAGTTACTTAAAATTATTTTAGTTTAGGTTATATTTAGATCATGAGTTTTTTGAGCAATTTTCCTAGAGTTTCTGATATCTTTTTAATATCATTTTTATTATATCCCTAATTAAAAAATGAAACTTTTATTTATGCCTTCTAGTTTTCCATGGTTGAATTCACTTTTTGCCCTGGAGACCTTCCTTAGATGTAAGAACATGTTTCCTAGGTCTGAAGACTGTTATTCCAGAATATTCCTCCATTGCTATCCTGGCATGAACAGTTGTTTCCTTGTTGCTGTGCTTTTCCTCTTCTTGATTAAGAGGAAGTTCTTTTGTTAAAGTACATATGTAGGCAAGTTCTAAAGGAAAAAATGGACTGAAGGTAAATTTTCTTCCATGTCTAAAGATATCTTTGTCATGATATTCCTTCAGGTTAATATTTTGGCTAGCTATAGAATTCTAGATTGAACATTATTTTTGCTCAGAACTTGCAGAATCCCAATTTATCCCCTCCCCCAACCTGGGGTTGGAAATTAGAAGACTCTAATCTGATTTGCATTCCTTTGTAGGTGACTTCTTAATCTCAAAAACATTTTAGAATTTTCTAATACAAGTTTCCTTCTCTGCAGATTCCTTGTTGTTCAATGATAATTCTGTGTGTTTGTTTTTCACTCATTGTGCTAAGTTTTTAGTGATCACTTTGAACTAAGACTTGGGTCTTCCAATTGTGGGAAATTTTCTGCTAAAACTTACATGTTATCCTTTCCACCACTTAATTTGTTCTTTCAAGGACTGCTGTTGAAGGAATATTAAACCTCTTAAATTAATTCTTGTCTGTTTTCCGTCATTTAAACACAAAACTTCCTGGGAGATTTCCAGATATTTATTTTTTAGTCTTTCTACTTTTTAATTTTAGCAATCATAGTTTTCAACCATTTGAAAAAAAGCTTTAATTATTCCTCTTTAGTGGAACTATGCATTTTTTTGGTATCAATTAGAATTTTTTAAAAAGTTCTATACTCCAACAATCTCAGGGACAGGTTTATTATCTTGATATTTCCCTTTTGTATCATTGGCTCTCTTCTTATGCCTAGTGATCTTTTATTTACCATTAATAAAGAAAAGTGACTCAGTAGGTAGGTTGATTTTATTTGGTTGTCAGATAAGACTAAGTATAGAAGAAGCCTGAGATGAAGGATGGTGTATGTGTGATGAACAGGAGGAAGCACTAGACTAAACACTGGGTATGCTGGAACAATAGCAGATATGCAGTTCCTTCATTGACCATTGTGCTTGAGAGCAGTGCACAGAAATATAGCAGGGCAAACAAATATTTGTTTCTTTCTAAGAATGTTGCATTAGTCTGCATATATGGAAACTGATTTTTGTACTCAAGTTCAAATTTAAGATTTCATGATAAAAAAAAATATTCCTCTCCCCCAGGAATTATGTGTTAACTAGGACTTCAAAGGGTACTAGTACAAAAATGGATGATGTTGGCACAGGTAAAAAGGTGAGCAGAGTATATGAAGAAAGGATCTGCAAATGTGTACCCTTACCATACACTGAGAGTACGGAGTCAGACTGAGCAAAAGAATGAGATATGTGGGTTTGTCCTCAAAGAAAGTTAAACTGGGACCTTGGCTTGGGGGGTGGGGAGTGGAGAGGAAGACCGATGAACGACTAGTTAGGTTTCTCATTTTCTTGCCTTGTTCTTTCTCCAATCCTCCCCACCTTTGTATTAGAATGTATTAGTTTTCTATTACTGTGAAACTACTAAAAATTTAGTAACTTCACATAATACTTATTATCTATTTTCCTTTGGTCGGGAGTCCAGCATGGCATGGATGGAGTCTTTGCTTAGGGTCCCACATAGCAGCCTCAGCCAACACACTGATCTCAACTAGCTCATTGGAGGCTTGGAGTCTTCTTGCAAGCTCATTCAAGTTGTTGGCAGAATTCTGTTTCTTATTGTTGTATGACAGCAACCAGGGGCTGTTATCAGCATCTGGAAATGGCCCACTGTTGCCTGTCAGTGGTCTCCTCTACAGTGTGGCAGTTGCTCCTTCAAGCCCAGCAGGAGAACATATATATTTTTTAAAGATTTTATTTATTTATTTATGTGACAGAGAGAGAGAGAGAGAGATCACAAGTAGGCAGAGAGGCAGGCAGAGGGGGGAGGGGGGAGAGCCTGCTTCCCCTCAGCAGGCTCCCTGATGCAGGGCTTGATCCCAGGACCCTGAGTTCATGACCTGAGCTGAAGGCAGAGGCTTAACCCACTGAGCCACCCAGGCGCCCCAGGAGAACATGTTTATTTTGCATCTGACTTTTCTCACTAACACTTAAAGCCTAGATATGAAGGGTTTATGTGATTAGGTCAGGCACACTCAGATAATCATTTAGTTTACTTATCAGTTGTTATTGAGTTAAACTCAATTGCATCTACAAAATTCCTTTTGGCATGTGACTTAACAGACAAGAGACTGATATCCCATCATAATCACAAGTTCTATTTATACTCCAGGTGAGGGACTTAAAGAAGGCAAGTTTATATATTATAAAGTATATAAATAAATGTATGTGTACCTTATACATTATCTTAAAATTCTGCAAGTCAATAATTTTTAAAACACTTCAATATTTCTAATTATTAAGGAAATGCATATCCCAAATCATAAGGAGATATCACTACATATTTATTAGGGTGGCATTTATATAGGGGGAAAAAAAAGTGAGTGCTGGCCAGAACATGGAGAAAAGAAACACACATTACTGGTAGGAATGAAATTTGGCATAGTCACTAAAGAAAATACTACAGAGCTTCCTCAAAAAATTAAAAATAGAACTATGATTCAGCAGTCCCACTTCTGGGTATATATTCAAATATGAAATCAGGATCTCAAGGAGGTATCTGTACTCCCACATTTGTTGCAACATTATTCACAATAGCTAAGACATGAAAGCAACCTACATGTTTATCAGTGGATAAATGGATAAGAAAATGTAGGCTATACATACAATGGTCTATTATTCAGCCTTAAAGGAGGAAATCCCACCACTTATGACTATGTGGGGAAAACTGGAGGATATAATGCTAAGTGAAATAAGCCAGACACAGAAGGACAAATACCACTAGATACCATTTATATGAGGAATCTAAGATAGTTAAAGTCATAGAAGCTGAGAATAGAATAGTATTTTCCAGGATCTGAGAGAAGGAAAACAGGGAGGTATTAGTCAAAGAGTACAAAGCTGTAGTTATTCAAGATAAGTTTGAGATGTATTATACAAAATAGGTATTATAGTTAACAATATTGTATTTTATAATTAAAAATTTGCCAACAGGGTACATCTTATATTAACTGTTGCTACCACAAAAAATAATAAAGAGGGGAGGAGAAAACTTTTAGTAGTAATGGATAGATTTATGGCATATAATGTAGTGGTGTTTTATAAATACATACTTTTCTCCAAACTTACCAAGTTATATACATTAAGTATGGACAGCTCTTTGTAGGTCAATTATACCTCAGCAGTTTAAAAAAATGTGGTGACATAGGAAGTATCACCTCCTAAAAAGGAAGAAATGGAAATCTGAGACCTTTTTGGGGAAATTTATTATTTTTTGGAGAATGATGTTAGATGCAGGCAAAAACCAATAAGCATATTTTACTGATTCTACAAGTTGAGAAGTATGCTTTGTTTGGCTAAAACAGAGATAGTCAAGTCCTGAGAAGGTCTCTTATAACCGACTGCTTATCAGACATTCACTAGAATGGTTTGACCATCTTGAAGAGAAGTTAAATAGTGAGGTAAAATATAACATTTTAATCAATAGGGGACCATCCAGCCTAAGTCCTATGCTTAAAACACATTTAATCATAGTAATTTTTGCTTTACTGTTACATTTTTACCCAATGCCTGGTTTATTATAGACTAATAGACATTTGAGGAATAAATGAATTAATATATACCTTTATAGTACAAACAACTGTTTGGAATTAACTTGGCTTTTTGATGTTCTACAGTAGAGGAGGAACAGCAGACATCTGTTTTATAACCAAGAAAGTCAACTCTGTTACCTCTTTAAAACAACAACAACAACAACAACAAAAACTCTGTTACCTCTTAACTATTAATCCAAACTTAAGGCAATTGCTTAATAAGGGATATATCCAACCTCTATATAGTATCTTACTAAATCCAATCCTCTTCATGCAGAAGCAATCATGACAGCTTCATCTTACTGGGTATTTATGGACTTCTTAGTCTTTCCTTACAGCTTCTGGTTGCTGTGGTCTGGTACTCATGAAATATCAAAGATGTTCTATTGGCAGACAGCTCATTCATGCACATCAAAAAAAAATGAAAGTAGTACTGTAACTATTATTAAAACACTATATTAGAGATTATCACATTTTCAAAATGAAGGACCCAAGTAATATTACCTTTAATAGTTATCCAAAGAAATAAATAATTCCTACCCTTATTGCTACTCTTTAGTGGCAATATTACATACTGGAACTGGAGGCATGGAAGAATCATAAACAGCTGGATCTTCCAATAATTACAGACATACTTCAAGTTTCCTTACTTAAACAATTTTAGATGCACTTTACAAGCAGAAAAGGCTTAAAGAATTGAGGTTTGTCTTTTCATTCTATCTTTGTCCATCCTCCAAGAGAAGTTGATAATGAAGACAGAGCAACAGGAGACTAGAGAGAAACAAAAGCTAGAAGGACCAACCTAATCTAATCTCTTACCTATAGGAATCCTAGTAGAGGAAAACTTGGAGGTTGAAGGATATGAATATATTTGTCAAAATGGATTCTATTCAAATTTATCTTCTAATCTCTTGCTTCCTTTTTCAGAGTGCATAAGCTGAAATGAACTGCTTATGAATAGACTGTAAGTTTAGGTTTCTAAGTAAATGGTATCTTTAAATATGGGTATCATATTTATGCTAGTGTTTAGATAAAAATCTCACTATCCCTAACACTTGTGCTCCTTTGGAAGAAATAGCCTTTTGATTTCTAGACGGAATCCAAGTTTGTGGCTTTAAAGTATATTTATCTTAATTTCTTAAGTAATTCTTTAGTCACCTGGTTTTTACCCTCCTGTTTCCAGGTAGACATGTTTGACATCCAGCTTAAAAAAAAAAAAAAAAAAAAAAAGCAGTAACAAAAACAAAACAAGGAAAAGAAAAAAGAGCCCTGGATTATAGGGTTTGTTCACTGCTGAAGTATAAATACTCCCACCATGGGGGGGGGGGGATCAAGTTACCAATGTAACATCAGTGAACACGGAATTTAGAAGAGATGCACACAGGGGCACCTGGGTGGATCAGTGAGTGGGTTAAGCCACTATCTTCAGCTCAGGTCATGGTCTCAGGGTCCTGGGATCAAGCCCCACATCAGGCTGTCTGCACAGCAGGGAGCCTCCCCCCCCCCACCTACTTGTGATCTCTTTCTCTCTGTCAAATAAATAAATAAAGTCTTTAAAAAAAAAGAGAGATGCACACAACTCTTACAAAACCTGCACTGGATCACTTCTCACAGCTCTGCATTCCTTGTTAAAATATCCATAGGAGATCTGTTGTGGCTTGTTTTTCCTAGAATATCAGAGTAGTAGAGCCAGTTTTAGAAGAGCCAGACATGTTATTTCCTCAAGGTACTCTCAAATTAAGTTGAGGTATAGTAGTACATGACTGCCATTACAGTGTGGCTGTTCTCCTGCAATTATGGGTAACAGATGGTAAGCCATGTACCAGGTATCTAAACAGAAAATAAGACATACTTGTGGGAGACCTGACAGGTTTTTGTTTTTTTTTAATTCCTTCATTGACATATAAGGGAAATCTGTCCAGGTGGTGTTAAATGATTTACTCAGGGTTAAGTTTTTTGGAATGGATTTCTTAAATAGGAGTTCAGTATTTTTTATAATAAACTTCCTAAACATTTATTTTTTGCCTCAAATGATATTTCTTAAACACATTTGAAGTGAGACAACTTTAAAAGAGGAAAAAATTGGTTTTAGGCATAGGGGTAACCTAAGCAACTCCCAAAGATTTATATAGATGGGGCCAGAACCATGATTTCTTAAAAGTTCCTATACTATGATATTGTTCTTGAAGAAATGGAGAAAGAGTTTTAAGAATTTGCAGGCAAATGTCTGCATTACTTTAATTTTGTCTCTTTAGACCTGTGTTTAGTTATATTGAAAGAAATGAGACAGTTTAGGAGATTTATTCATCTCTTAGATCTCAGAGAGGAGGATTTCCTACATTTCAGTCTTTACTTTTGACAAACTGACATCTGACATTTATCTTCTTAGATAGATAGATAGATAGATTCATAAACTATTTTGTTTACTTTTAATCTTATTGGTAAAGTTTAAGTAAAATATTACAGTAAGAGGCTAAAGACAGAAGATCAGATTGGCAGCCAGGGTGGCCAGACGTGAAGAACACTATGGAAATAGTTGCTGGAACACAGAGTTCCTAGGTACAAAATAGACAGGTAGCCAACAGGAGTACTGCTCAATGTATATAATCTAAATAAATCATATAGATAATCAGAATGCTGAAATCGGCTGTACTGATAAAAAGTCAAGACCCTTTGATCAGTTACCAGACCTGTGTCCATGATCAGATCTAGAACCTACTGATGGAAAAGCAGGATACCCTTGAAGAAAGATGTTCCAGCATTAAAGAAAAGGCATATGGGTAATTATTCATTTGCTTCCTCTACAAAGATACCTGTGGCTGTTTCCTCAGAAAGCATTAAGGAAAGGGAAATATCTTGACAATGAGAAGACTGTGGACATTGATAACCTGGAGACTGAAACAGCACATTATGACCCCATTAGAGTTGTTGAAGCACATGAATAGATATGAGCAAGGTAATTGAGAGAATTCTACCCCAGTTCCAGGTCAGAGTTGGTCTGTGGGCTCATCTGGTGATTATTTCTCTGGTCACTGAAATGTATGATTGGATAAACTTAAATGGTAGCTGATAGAACACCCACATTGGTTCCTTGGCCAATCATAAATGGGGTATCATAAATGTAAAGGCTATCATAATGGAGAAAGTCAAGTAGGGAGAATTTGA
Organism: Mellivora capensis; assembly: GCA_004024625.1. Lineage (NCBI taxonomy): Eukaryota > Metazoa > Chordata > Mammalia > Carnivora > Mustelidae > Mellivora > Mellivora capensis. The sequence goes on from PISX010023524.1 coordinate 13,512, forward strand.
AGAGATTACTACCACTTTTAAAGATTTAAAAGGATGAAATGTGGTAGTTCTCATAATATCCCCAATCAGCAGTCTGGTCCCTATAAAAAACAGATGTATCTTGATGAATTACAGTAGACTACTGAAAACGTAAACAAGTCCTACGTTTGAGGGACATCAGATGTCCTATCTCTGATAGAGCAAATGAATGCAGCTTCAATACCTGGTATGAAACTACTGTGTCCTCTTCCATTCCCATTTGAAAGAAGGATCAAAAGCAGTTTGCATTCATATTAGATAGACCATTATCTAGTATATCCAAGGCTATACTAACTCTTCTTCTCTGTCCTAATATAGTCTGAAAGGGTATGGATTACTTGGAAACATTGGTCCCCTTAGGACTCTGCTAGACTAATGGAGCAACAATTGGCAAGAATGTCAGAGGCCTTGGTAAAACACAAATACTCCAGAGAATGGGAGATAGATCCTGTGACTATTTAGAGGTCTGCCACATCAGTGAAGTTTTCAGAAGTCCATTGGTCTAAAGCATGTCAGGGTATTCCCTTCAAAAATAAAGGACCAATTATTTCATTTTATAATTTCTGCCTCAATGAAGGAAACATAATGCCTGATAAGCCTCTTTGAGCTCTAGAGGAAGCAAATTCTATGCTTATGAATACTACATCCCATTTAGTGAGTGGCATGGACAGCTGACAGCTTACAGTGGGTTCCAGAGAAAGAAAGAGCTCTTTAGCATGTCCATATGACCTTGAAGGCCCTATAACAACAGACGACTGTGGTTAGAAAAGAGGTCTCTGGGACTGAGGGCAAGCTTGTATGGGAGAATCACCACATAGCTTGTCTTGGGTTTTGGAGCAACATCATACCATCTGCTTCAAAGAACTATATACAACTTAAAATATAGCTGTCAACATGATTGGGGGCCTTGGTAGAAACAATTCATAGTCCCTTGGATATTAAGTCACCATGTGGCCCAAACTGGCCATCAAAAGCTGGTTTCCATCATAACCACTAAATCATAAGAGTAGATGTAACCAGCAGCTCTGGGATTAGTCATCAGTGGCATCAGAAGACACAAGTAAACACAACTAAGTTGCACAGTGTCCCAAATATCCACTATTGTGTGTTATCATCCACTGTATTGTGCTAGCACTACTCTTTTAACTTACACATATGGCCATATGGGGGTCCCTTACGAGTTAAATAACAAATGGCTAAGGGTGTAAGCTTGGTCCACTGATCCATCAGACCAGTATACAGGCACAAACTGAAAATGAACTGGTGATGTGGTCCAACACAGAGATGGACCTGAAAGTCAATGGTGAAGTGGAAATCCCCCAAATGGGCAGAGATTCAGGCAGTGTACCCAATTACCTACTTTATATAGAAGTAGCCTATAGCTGGAAATAGGAATACACAAAAATTTTTGGCAGTGACACATGGCTCAGTTGGTCAAGGCACTGGAAGGAGAAAGACCAGAAGGTTGGGAACAAGGAGAATGGAGAAGATCTATGTAAATAAGCATACAGTTTCACCTTCAAATCTGAGGATGATGCCGCCAAGACAGGACCTACCATCAAAACAGTACCACAAGTAAAACACACATAAACATACAGACTGATGTGGCCATTTGATGTCAGCTACTGTCTGTTAAGTTCTCTAGGAGCCATGTGTCCAGAATGGAGACCTGTGTTGACCAAATATTTTATAATTCCATCCCTAAATGGTGACCTAGCTACTGTCATTGATTGTACAAACTGCTATTGAAAGACACCATTGTCATTAAAACAGCAAAATTCCTCAAAGAATCCCACAAAACTATATTGAAGCAAATGTTTACACTAGACATTTTGTACCATGGAAATGCCATCCTTGACTAGATGGATACACTTTCCAGGTATGGGTTTGCATTTTTTGTCCCCAGGGCTTTCATCAGCTCCATTATTAGAGTGCTTGCAGACTATTTGTTCAAGCAACATGGTAGAATACAAAATAATCTCAGACTCAGGAATTGAAAATAGGCAAGGCAGGTATGAAAATGGGCATGAGACAATAGGATCTGTATGTCCTATCATATGCTCCACCATGCCAAAATTATCTGTTAAAGAGTGACCTTTTAAAATTGCACCTGAGGCCAGCTTGGAGGAGACATTCTGCACGAATGGGAGGAACATTACTCTCAGGAACCCACTGCAGAGTTTACCTTTTTGTCTTTGCAACTTTAGCAATGCAAATGTAGTTCCCACCAGAACACTCTTCAATTAGGGAGCACAGACTTTGAGCTAGGACTGTTCCCTGGTCACTTCATGCTGCTTATGTTAAGAGCTAGGGAGCTCCTTATGCTCACAGGAGCCACCACTTCAGCTAAAGTTATTGACCCTGATGGCCCAGAAGACCTGTTACACAGGTGATCAGCAAAGGATATGTTTGGGACCCAGGTGATCTACTTTGGCATTCCACAGTTTTTCCCTTCTCCAATTTTGACAGTAAATGAGCAAGCTGAGCTACTGTAGCCTGAAAAGGGCATGGTGACCAGGTGCTCAGAACTGTCAGAAAAAAGGGTCTGGGTCACCTACCATATGTACAGGGACATTAATGAAAGGTGATGGAAATATAGAACAGTGGAAAAGAGAATCAATGAGCATTAGCTGCAGGCTTAGGAACAACGACATTGGTAGAGGCCATCCACCACCCTAAAGAGCCTTCTTCTAAGTTTCTCCAGTAAAAAGACCAATTGGAATCTGAGGTGTTCTTCGATGGGGTGGATTTAGGATATGAACCAAAGAGATCTGAGAAGCACAGGATTGAGTTCTAATGCATGCTGTGATAACCCACCTGCATCTCCATTAAGGATCAACACACTCATTCCCACAGCCGTTAACAGTGTTGGCTCCTTATAACCCACAGCAGGATCCAGTTCCAGTTCTAGTTCTCAGGCTAGAAGAGGTTTCCTTGGTTAAGATTTTGCCCCTTCCCAATGCCGGTCACCACAGAATGACTGATTGATACAGGGTCAAACACCCCACCTCTTCGCTTTGATTTGGGACAACACTGATGGGTCGTTTCAGATCCAGAGCTTCCTATAGATTCGACTCAGACATCTTTTGCCAATGCACTGCAATTCCTCCCTCTGTCCAAATCTGTTCTTTCATTCTCTTATAGCTGTTCCCAACGGCACTTTTCAACAAATCTCCCTCTCGAAATATATTCTTGGGGAACCAGACATAAGGCAGTACTTTTTTATTTTCTCATAACATTTCCATTTTTCTAATTTATCTGCAACTCTATTCATGTGGAGCTAACAGATCTAGTTGTGCTTCTCCCATAAACTTTTCATTTTAAATTGTCCACTTTCTGGCTTCTTTGATCTTGTTTCCCTTCCTTTTCTCTCTACTGGCTCCAACATACCTGGACTTTCAAGTTGACATCTCAATGATGTAGGGGCAAAGTTGGGACCTGTGCTAAAAGTGGTCTTTTATCAAAGCCTTGTGATATTTCAACAGGTTAGAATACCATTACAGGGAAGTGTTGCATTGATTTATACACTCTAGGGAAAGTACTTGGAAGAAAGTCCTACCTGAAGGGAGGGATTCAGCAGGAACCAATAAGATAAAAATGCCATGATCTGAAACTTTCTTTTCAAATTTTTGCTTTTCAATTTTTTCTAAGTAGGATTTTTTTTTAACCTTCCATGCACAGCAGGTCAAATATTCAACAGTCTATTCTAGAAACTATTTCTCCCTCCAAACATCCAAGCCTCAGTGGATTTTAGAAATTCTATGAAGTAATGAATATAAGCATTCACTAATTTCAATTCGCATTTTTTTCTTTTTTTACCCTTTTGGGTTGCTGCTTTCTCAGCACAGAAAATAATTCTATTTGATTTTTAGTTTATCTCTTCAGTTGTTTGGTTTAATCAAGTAGAAAGAAAAATACTTAAGGTATTTGCCAAAAATAGCAAAGAGAAGCTGGCAAAGTTAGAAATATACATAAAATATAATAATCTTTCTTTTAAAGATTAGCACTAAAGGACTATAAATAATTTTAGAGTTTTTTTGAACTTTATTTTCTGCTATGTTGGCCACACTGTCCTACTCTGCACCCCACAGAGTCGAGTTGAGATGGAGGGACCCTGTGCTTCAAAGGCAGCTTTGTTCTTCCAGCAGCTCTGACTCTCACAGAATGGAATGAGAAATCTTTGTTTCTGCATCATAGATTTGCTATTGTTCTTTTTGTCATAGATATGTGATGTGATGCTACAATGATACATTTCTAACTACCTTGGTGTCCTCGGTTGAGCAAGTAATTTAGCTTGAGCCTCTTTTTTCTAATCTACATAATGAAGCATCCAGGCTAGATTCCTGAGTAGTCACCTCAAGCTCACACACATACAGAGGACAGAGATGTGTACAATGCTTTCACCAGTGCTGAAGGCCCAATAAGTAGTCAATGAATGTTAACTTTTACTATTATTACTGCTTGAATTGAAGCTTTTGTAAAGAAGCTGTAATAGAAATTATCAACCAAAAGTGGATTTGAACAATTATGACACCATCAAAAGAGAAATTGAAAATTCTGATTAATATAGATATTTCTTTTCATATGAATTTTAAACTTTTGATTTTTATGAAATAGGCTTAAAAATAGAATGTGGTGGAGTTAATCTCACAAAACAAACTGAGGGTTGCTGGAGGGAGGGGGTCGAGAAAGGGGAGTGGGGTAATGGACATTGGGGAGGGTATGTGCTATGGTTAGTGCTGTGAAGTGTGTAAACCTGGCGATTCACAGACATGTACCCCTGGGGATAAAAATATGTTTATAAAAAAATAAAAAATAAATTAAAAAAATAGAATGTGGGAGATCAGATTTAATTAAGTATATATGTGTCTAATTGAAATGCCCACCTTTCAGTAAGTTCATGCAATGGAGTTGTGGGAACCTTGGAGTCCAAAGTATACTGTGATCCAATAGGAGGTTTCTCAACAAAGATTTTAAGGATGCCTATGTAATATCAAATCCTTCATGCTTACGGTACAACATGAATTCAGAATAAAATTGATTTTAAGCTAGACAAATAGTTTCTCTTTGCTTTTTACTTATAAACCTACTCTACCACAGAATCTCCAGCAACATGCACACAGATGACATCAAATTAGTTGACTGCCATATCATTCATTCTATGATCTATAACCCATCCTGTTGATGTGCTAATATCAATCAGAGAAGTGACTGATTAACCAGATGGCCCTTTTTTCAAAATCCCCTGCAGGCCAACAAATTCCACACTTTTTCAATGAGAACGGAGAAATCAATTTCAGAGAAATGAAGTTTTGGAAAAATATAGAGAATCTGTACCATATTTTCCTTTTTCACTCTCAAGGAAATGAAGGCTTTCCTAATAGCAGAGCTCTGAAAAATCTCATGACCCATAAGGGGAAGTAAAGAAAAAAAAAGCTAATTTCTTTGGCATCTAGAATTTGTAGGCTTTATGACTTCATATAGCTAAGTTCATAGTTTGAAATACACTTTGAAAAGTACATGATGTCCACAGGGCTACTTGAACAATTCAGAGTTAAAATATCTTGATTGTAGTCCAATTGCAGGACAGAGTAAATACGTTTGACAAATACTGACTGAACACTTTTCTTTAAGATTTTATTTATTAGAATGAGAGAGACAGCAAGGGCATATGAGAAGGGAGGATGGGGGAAGGGGCAGAGGGAGAAGCAGACTTCCTGCCCAGCAGGGAGCCAAATGCGGGGCTCAATCCCCAAACCAGAGGATCCTGACCTGAGCTTAAGGCAGATGCTTAACCGACTGATCGGTCCAGGCACCCCACTGATTAAACTCTTAACTGTCTGCCAGACACGACATCCATCGTAATGACCCCGGTGTGCTAGACTCTGTGATCTGGACCTTGAAAAAACTCTCATGTAATCCTTGTATTTCTTAACAAAAACACAATTTTTATCCCTGGGAAACAGACTCAGAGAGGTTAAGTAAAGTGGCTAAATTCTTCCTATTTATCTTTCATTCATAACTCCTTTCTCTCTCTTTTAAGATTTTGTTCATTTTTTTGACAGAGAAAGACACAGCGAGGGAGGGAACAGAAGCAGGAGGAGTGGGAGAAGGAGAAGCAGGCTTCCCCCTGAGCAAGGAGTCAGATGTGGCGCTCCATCCAAGGACTCTCCGATCATGACCTCCGCAGAAGGCAGATGCTTAATGACAGAGCCACCCAGGTGCCCCGACGGTTTTCTTTCTTATCTCGTAATTAGAATAACCAGTTTAAATTGATTGGAAGCATTGATGTCTCACAAACATGATCTAGTTTGGTTATCATATGAACATTTTATAATTCTCAAAATTGTAAAATGAGATGTCACAAAGGTATTTATAAAAACAATCTTATTCTAGAGAAAGATTTGACCATAATCTTATTGCTGTACAATGCTCAATAATTTTACTTAATATTTTGTCTTCTATGGACAACTTGTAACAATTTGACAACTGGCCAAATGTTGTAAGTCTTAGTATACCAACACGAATGTATGGAAGTAGTGCAATACTGGACCCTTCGATCATGCTGGGCTGAACAGACTTAGGTAAATTACTTCACTCTAGACTTTCCTTATCTAAGAATAAGTTTCTAATAGCTGGCCTCCTTCAGTTATTCTGTCATACCATGAACATTTTCTGGTTTTGCTTACTAAATTAGTTATCTGTGGTGGCTGTCACAAATTACCAAAACTTAGTATCTTAAAACCACAAAAATTGATTCTTACAGTTCAAGAGGCCTGAAGTTTGAAAGCAGCTATCAGCAAGCTTGCTCCTCTCCAGAGGAGACTATATTCCCAGCATCTCCCATCACTGGTGGCTGCCGGGATTTGTGGCTTGTGGCCGTAGCATGCCAACCTCTGCTTCCTTCACAATGCTTCCTCCTCTGAGCATCTGTGTGGGCTCCTCTGACTCTTATGAAGTCACGTGTTACTGCATCTAGGGCCCACCTGTGTAATCTAGGATGTGCTTGTCTCAAGATTCTTAACTTAATTACAAAGACCCTTTCAAATAAGTTCAGGTTCTAGGAGGCTTCAAATCTTTTGGCGGGGTTGGGGTGGGGGTGTTCTCCATTCAACTCCCTATACTTAGTGTTTGCCAGGTACTGGGCTTGGTTGCTGGGACTCCTTTCAGAGAAACAGGCATGATCTTCAGGCTCGTAGAGGGCAGTTTAGTTGTTGCAAGAACCTTGAAAATTAGAAAATGCTGTAAGCAGATGTTGTTATTATCTCCTTAAAATCAGTATCTCCATTTTTCTTCCTGCTTTTTGCCTTAGTATGCTAACAGGAAAAGAACTGGATGTTGCACCAATGCTACTCTTCATTTGTGACTAAAATACATGTTAAAGGAAGCTAATCAATAATAGGAAATTTCCTGGGAGTAACTGAAGGTAGCATCAATCAGAAACACATGTTGTATGAGGATGTTTTCCAAGTAGAATAAAAGCAACGATAGTCAATGTGGCATGATTTTACCCTAGGATGAAATAACTTATAAGTGAATAAAGTTTTTATTAAGATGTTAACATCCTCCCTAAATGATGCCTCAATTACATCATCATTACAAATTAATTATTTTCTGTGTCTTTAAGGATTTTTGTTATACTACACTTCTCTCCCCTACCTGGAAAGTTCTAGGGAGGATCATGCCTTGCAGATTAGTTATTAACACTTGGGAGAAAATAGTTTTGTTTCTTGACAATAAGTGTGGTCCACAGACCAGCAGGATTATCATCACATGGTAGCTTGTTAGAAATGCATAATCTCAGGCTCCACCCAGACCTACCAAACCAGCCTGCATATTTTAACAAGATCCCTAGTAAACAAAAGGTACAAGATATTTTGAAAAGTTAATTATAGTCTCTCCAACTAATTCAACATGTTGAAACAAGGCATTTGTTATAGGAGTTCTCAAAAGGTGGACTGCAGGCTTATGTTCGTTTATGACAAGGGTCACTGGTGTGTGACAAAATGAGGAAAATACATTAATCTAGTGAGTTTTGTAAAACAACCCTTACTCAATTTAAAGAAATGCCTTTTATTCTGATATTAAGAATTTCCCACTCTTTTTTCATTTCTTTTATGAAACGATGATATAAGATGGTGATGGTGGCATGCACATGTGTGCCTATGCATGTATTTAGTCCTTTATTTGCAAAATGGATTTGACAAACAACCACAGTATTTTTTTTTCTTTTTAAATTATTGACCCATAAAATCCCAAAGTGGTGTGGATAGATGAGCCACTGAAGAGAAGTGTGGAGTTTGAAGAGCAGAAAGGAAGGGGTGAGGTAGAATATCAAGGAATTTTTCTTTACATTTTCTTTCCTTAACATTTTCTTTTTCTCTTTCTCTCCTTCTCTCCTTTCTTCCTTCCTTCCTCCTTTTCTTCCTTCCTTCCTTCTTCCTTCCTTTCCCTGTTAGGCTCTACCTCTTTAGCGAGCCACACAGACAAGGACTGGCAAATTACCACAATGCGATTGGTTTAGGAGTATTATCTGATAAGCTCTTCTTTATGCTAGAAATGTTATCAAAATACAGTTCATCCCATGACCTACTGAAAACATCTTTGGAAGTAGTAGGCCATGGTGTGAAAAGTATTCTTAAGTTCTAGCATTTTCTCAGAGGGAATATCTTGCATGTACATATCCACCAACTATCCCCATTGGTTGCTGGAAAATAGAAGTCTGTGTTCTAACCTTAACCTTTGCTGCAGAGGTGGCTCCATTTAATTTACCCTGCATCAGTACTGACACATTTAAAACTCTAAAATCTAACTGTGTTGGACACCTGAACCTACTGCAACATCGTGTGTCAGCTACATTTAATTAAAAAAAATGTGTTTCAATGAATTAAGTACATGGCTATTCCCATATGCCTTTTCTTAAGTTTTTATTTAAATTCTGGTTAACATGCAATGTGACATTCAGTCCTCATCAGAACAAGTGTACTCTTTCATAGTTTTCATTAAAAAAATTAAAATTAAGGGGCACCTGGGTGGCGCAGTGGGTTAAAGCCTCTGCCTTCGGTTCAGGTCATGATCCCGGGGTCCTGGGATTGAGCCCTGCATTGGGCTCTCTGCTCAGCAAAGAGTCTGCTTTCCTTCCTCTCTGTCTGCCTGCCTCTCTGCCTAGTTGTGATCTCTGTCTGTCAAATAAATAAATAAAATCTTTAAAAAAAATTAAAATTAAATTTTTTTAAAAAATTAAAACTATGCAAATGTATAACATTTCTTCAAAAGTATACTGTAAAGAATTATTAAGGGAAGGTGAAAAGTCAGAAGGTCCTTGAAACTAAATATCATAACATTTGTGCATTCTTTGAATAAACTAGTGACATTTAAGATTGCTAAATTAACATTTTATTATTTTTTTTCTGAAGCAACTCAGTGATTCTAAAGGCAAAGTCCCAAGCTATTTTCCTTTTTTCACACGCCCAATTGTTTCTAATGTAAATGTACACTGTGCATTCGTTAATTAAATGTTACTCTATAACAGATTCTTTTCTAATTTACCAAAGATCAGACCTTTTAATCATTAGGACAAGCATGTTATTTAGTTAAAAAAAATGCTTATGGATCAAAGACCAAAAAAATTAAGTTTGGAAAATTATTCCTACACAGCTTCCTTATAAATAATGTTCCTTTTTTCAACATATATAAAATTGGAAATAAAACAGTAACACATGGGTAAATAAATACTTGATCTTTCCTAGCACTTGCATCTTATAATTAATAGTGTGATGGGATTTTAAATGTTAAGGAAATAACAATTTGCCATCAACAGGGATGGGAGAATTTTGTTTATTAGCTTAGTGTGATTCAATTTGTGAAAATGTGCTTCATTGATCTTTGCAAAAGAACTTTAATTGGAAATGAATATCACAATCTATTTGCCACATCAATAAGCCCAAGTTGCTGCAGTTCATTAAGTACTACACCTGCTATTTAACTTTCCATGGGGAGAAAAATCCTTGATTTAATACATTTAGGGGTGACTAGGTGGGAGCTAAAACAAAACAAAACAAAACAAAAAAACAAAAACAACAAAAAACAGGAGTTTGAACAACTTATTTCTCTACTCATCAAGTTGTTAAAATACACTCCTATCCCCTGATTGAGATAAATATGACCAAATACTTGTTATGGATATCCCTTTTTAAATATATAGATATAAGTTCTTTTTTTTTTAAGTACAAGTGTAAGCCATTTAAATAGTAGTCTTTTAAAAAATCTGACAAATAAAGGAGGAAAGCACGTTTTTTAATACCAGTATACACAGGGGCTGCCTGATCACCCTTTAAAAGCAATCTCAAGCTCAGTGGGGTGAGGAGAGGAGGAGAGCACAGGAAAAAGACCAGGCTTTTTGTATTTGTATAAAAACCATAGGACAGATACTAAATAAACAATATCAACAGCTGCCCTCAACAGGACAGATATCCCTCAACAAATAATCAAGAAACAGCAGTCAAGAATAAGCAACAAAGCGCACAATAAATTCCTTTAGATGAAAGAGCTAAAAATAATGAACTGAGTACCCAAGAAAGACTTCACAGTGTTTAGTTACTTGAAAAATGAATTCTCACATCAGTAAGTAACTGGATTTGTAGGGACTCTCTGGGCTTAGTTTTAAACAAAGCTAGAGCCCTGGGCTTGGGCCACACATGGATCAGTCAGAATCTCCATGAAACAGTTTTGCTCCAGGCTGTAGGTTCATGTTGGGATTGTGAGCATAAGGTTACTGTGGGGCATGGCTTACTAGCAACCCCTCCTCCCCTGAAGAAGTAAATCTCACTGTGTAATTTTAATTTTTACAAATTATGGCTAGCACTTTCCTGGTGGTGTATGAAGTGGGAGGGTTAATATTTTAGTCATATTTTAATTAAATTTGAAATGTTCACTAAAATTTATAATTTAAACCTTTCAGAGCCCAATGGTCCTCTATCTAAAGTATATTACAACTTTCTAAAAAACTATTAGAAAATGTAATTTATTTTTTGGAAATATACCTTGAAATATGCCTCTATATATGTACTATAATTAATATATACACTATTAATTATAAGATGGAAATATCTTTCTGTGATGTGTTTTTTCCATAAGGTAAGACATTTCAGTATGTGATTTAGAAATGAGATTTTAGGTGTTCTTTATTCCAGTTAATCAAGGCAATTTGTCCCTTTAAAAACAAATTAATCGATATATTAAAAAACCATGGGTACCATTTTCTTATGAGACTTCAAGATGAGGAAGGAGGAAGGATAGGGACCCAAGATAAATCACATGTCATTAATACCTGAGATGGTTTTAAAAATGTGACACCTAGTTTTCACTTAAGAACAGTGAAATCAGAATTTGAGGAGGGAATGTCAGGGCATTTGAATTTCTTGAAAAATGCCCTGGTTGATTTTAATGTGCAACCTGGGTTGAGAATCATTGGAAGAGTGCAAGAGACAAACTGAAAACAAATAATTACAAATCAATGTGACAGCAGCATTGATAGAATTATATACAAGATAAAGAAAACACACAAAATTGTTTTTCTGATGAACTCAGAATAGCTGGGCTTGGAAGAGATGACCAGGAAGTCGTTAGGTCTTGCTTTACACAACTCTGTATGTAAAGCATTTATTTCAAAAGAGAAGGTGTTACTTTAGAAACTTAAAAGCCAGCATTAAGAAGGTTGAAATAGCAACAATATGTACACAAAGTATTACAGAAGTACAGGAAAAAAAAAAAACAAAACAGCTAATCCAGATTGGGGTCATGGAAGTCTTTCTAAAGGAAATAAAAGTTTAACCTTAAGGATAAGTGGGATGATTTGGACCCTCTAGTTATTAATCAATTTGAAAACGATTTTAAATTTTTAATCAGTAAAATATTTACATAAATATAAAAACAGCTCATCTGTAGCATTTACTTAATTTCCAATAATATTGCAGCTTAAAAAACAATTATATTCTAGTAAACAAAGAAAACCATGTCCTAGATTTATTATTGGAATTTATGTCAGTATCTCTGTACATTAAACAAAGTGGACTAAAATAATTAGGACAAAATGTTACAATTCATGACATTTACACTTTATGATACGGTACTTTTAAGTAAATTAAAGCATTTGGGTAATAGATCAGTTTAACCTACTGAAGGGTAGGACTAGGGCCATCACCTATGACTGTATTGGTTTGAGCAGCCATACTTGGTATTCCAGGTTGAATTGTGCCAAAAACAGTGATTTGCAAATATAAATATTAAATCAATAAAGAATACTTGCTTTATCCTCTACATAAAAACCAACTAATATCTTCAGTGGTCAAAATGGCTAAATATTCAAACATAGGGTCCAGATGGCCTTGCCTGACTATTTTAATCCTCATTAATCTAGAGGTCTCCTGCATATATACCAGGTACACTATAAACCAGCACTAATGGGGTTATTTTCAGTATTCATGTTTATTCCTATATAAACTAGTATTATCTCTCTGAAGTGGATTCCTTGAGAGCAGCAACCACATTTCTTTCCTATGTGCTAGGTTTTTACAAGGTATTTGGATGGCTTGATTATAAAACTTGTTAAAAATGGGAGATTTCAAGTTTATTTTTATATGGGACTGACCCTTTTGTCTAGCTTGGCTGCCCCAGGGAAAGGGAAAGAAAGGAACAGGGCATCTGAAAAAGACATATAAGCTAATAAAACTAATAAAATAAAATGAAATCTCCATTTCTGTTATTGTCTCTGTCACCCTGCCTTGGCCATTAGGGTCAACCTCTTCTACTATTTCCTAGTTGCACCTACTTTTCTATATATAGAAATTAATGTAGAATTAATTTCTATATATAGAAAAGTTAATTCTATATATAGAAAATTAATTCCTTTTATTATTTTTTTTAGATTTTATTTATTTATCTGAGAAAGAGAGAGAGAGAGCACAAGCCAGGGGGAAGGGCAGAAGGAGTGGGAGAAGCAGTCTACCCACTGAGCAGGGAGTCCTATGTGGGATCATGACCTGAGCTTTGCCAACTGAATCACCCAGTGCCCTCCTCTTGTTATTCTTTTGTAATGTTTCCTGCCTGAGTCATTTCCTTGGTGTGGGGGTTGATCTCTTCCATTGGAAGCATGCTGTACTTCACTAGCTTATTCCCTGACTTTAGTCTCTGTCTATTTCAATCTCTAGTCCTACAAAGTCTAGACCACATCAGTCTCTCTGAAACCCTGACTTCTCTTTCACTACTCTGTTGAAGCACTTTCTCTGGTTTTCTTAGTTCATGAATATAGCATCCAAATAATTTAGCCTAACATTAAGGAACCCCTCACAATTCAAACTCAACCTCATCTTTAAAATTTTTTCTCTACTTTGAAGCATAACTAGGAGGAGGGGAAAGGATCGATCATCCAGAACAAATTGTCATAGTTGGCATTGTTTCAAAAGTATATTAAGGTAATGGGTCCACTTAGAGGTTTCTAGCAACATAATGAGAGTGCTTTAGAAGAAGCAATGTCAAAAGAAAGATTTTGAGATAAAGAAAGCTGAAAAAGAGTGACATATTTTTAGTTGCACCTAATTTATCCAGCTCCTCACCTCAGGCTTGCCTTCCCTTCACGTTAGGTTCTGAAAACAACTATATCAGGAACTCTCTGCCAGAGCCAAATGAGTCTATTCAGTGTAACTTGAAGACAAGACCTGTTCTTACCTCTGCCCCCCTCAGTCACAGACTAAAACACTACCCTGCTACAGTAGGTCTGGTCTAAATTCTGAGCTGTTATGGAGCCTGATAGTTACAGAGCCCACAAGAGCAGTTTCTGGGTGAGTCAATGAGATTATTTGAGGAGTAGGGTCAGGGAAGTGAATCAAATCTTCCATTACTGCTTAAGTTAAAAGTGTTGTTCTCTAACATTTGTTGTTTCCAGCTTCTGTGAGTAGAATAATGACTCCTCCAAGTATGGCAGATCAATCGTAATCGGCACAGAAGTACATATTCCCAGGTGCCATGTTATTGCATGCATCAGATGTTTCCAGATTCGTGGAAAGTAGGAGTAGCCTGTCAGATGCTGATGAATCCTGGGTTCTGACAATGTCTTACATCCTAAATATCTTCTAAAAGAAACACATGCCTGGTAATTAAGAAATATACTCAAATTATATGAATCAATCACCATCCTTCCTTAAATCCTTTCTCATTCTTTTTCTACAGCAGAACTCCGATTTTGTCCAGATGCTTGGAGGTTTTATTGTTTCAGGGGAAATGAAGGTTGGAAACTTCAAGCCAATTGTGGTAATTCCATTTTCTTGACAGTGATTGGTTTAGACAAGGACATGTGATGTAATTCTGACTAATGAGCTATAAGGGGAACTCTACTAGGGAGAGTAGGAAAGTTTTCCTGATTCTGAAAAAGACACACATGCAGAGATTAGCCACTTTTTTTTTTTCCACTCCTGCCTATGGCTGCACATAATGCCAGGAAACATGTTGGTACTAGAAAAGCAAAGCCAATAGAATCCGAGAAGAGAATCTTGACCTTGTGAAACTGATGAACTAACTAAACCCATAACTTCTTTACCTCTGGTCTACTTGTTTTGGGAATTAATAAACCCTTTGTTTATATCAGTTTTAAAAGTAACCACTGGGATCCTTAGAGTTTAAAGCATCTAAACTATTCTAGAAATATACTGATATGGGTTTGGGAATCTCGAGTGTTAAGTGACTGCCAGGCACCTCTCAAAAAGGAGAACAAGTCAAGAGTTGTGCTTACTTCATTTGGGAGACCCATTGTTCAGTTCACACTATAATGGTTATATTTCTGGACTTGGAACATCTTTGATATTATAACACAGTCTGTTTTCAATGAAGCATGTGCTCAAATTACTTTTTATGTTAATGTTAATGACTTGCATTTTGTGGCAGTAAAATGAAGTGGAAAGAACATTGGGGTGGAAGTCAGAACACTTGGATTCTTGTCCTTATGTTAACACAGTCTCTGTGTGACGTTAGTCATAAAATGGAACTTTCTTGGATGTAGTTTTATCAACAGCTAAGTCAGGGGGCTACACTTGGTGTACTCTAATGGAGTTTGGCTCTAATTTTCTATAATACAAACATACCTACAACTTGCATCCAGGAATCAGGAGCAGGCACTACATCTTGGGGTATTTATAACAAGGGAATATATTTTTTACACTTTCTACTTTCTGTGTTTCATTATCTAGCCATGCTTATTGCATTAAGTCTTGTTATTAATTGGATAATGAGAGCTCTTTTATTAACTAATTGGGATCACAGTGCTGTCTGTGCAGGGTCTAGCAAAATCAGGCTTACTGACCATTAGGTGAAATGCTAAATACAGTAGGTATAAGCTTGAGGGTAAGAACGATAAGAATGGCTAAGACATGGGCAGTATATTACTTACTTTTAAAGTTAATTGGATGAGGGTCAGCGATGAGGATTTATATCCTGTAACACTAATAGAATCTTGAAACGAAATATCCCATTGAATAAAGAAAGCTATATATATTTATTTGAGTTTGAGGATCTAGAATTTTGGTTTAGAGTTACATGTAAGTTAATGTAGGAAATACTTCCTCAAATTTTTTAAAATTCAAATCTCAGAGCTTACAAAGATGGGGGTGGAGAGGAGAGATTTCTTCACAGTGACTGCCTTCAACTCCTGTTACTAGTCCTTGTTGAAAGAACCCCAAATAAAATGCTAGCACCAAAACAGGCAAGAGTAACAGTTTGTCATTGAATAGCAGCATGATAATCAAGGGACTCAATCCCTAAATGAAAATTAGAATCCATAGTCCAGTACCTGCTGATGAAGTAAAGAGAGTCCCTAGTTCATCAGCCCATGGATGAGCCAGAATGCCCTCCCACCTCACTCAAACTGTTTTTTTTATGTTATCTCTGACACTGGCTGCCTTTGCTAATAGGATTACTGCTGTGTTGCATTTCTAGTACACTGTTTTGCTTTATTGCAACCCTGCACAATAGGCTACCTACAGAAGCACTCATTAAGGCACTTGGGATTCATAAGCTGGAAAGAAAATCTT
>PISX010023525.1:0-29604 GCA_004024625.1 Mellivora capensis
AAAAAAAAAAAAGGCATCATATTACATACGTGTGTGTGTGTGTATAACATGTGTCTGGTTTATTTTACTTAGCATAATGTTTGCAGGGTTTATCCTTGTTGTAGCATGCATTAGTACCATGTTCCTTTTTGTAGCTGAGTAATAGTCCATTGAAGGGATACACCATATTTTGTTTGCCCATTCAACAGTGATGAATATGCAGGCTGTTTCTGCTTTTTGGCTATTATGAATGATACTGTTATGAACTAGTCATGTACAAGTTTTTGTGAGAATCAGTGTTTTCAGTTCTCTTGCTATAGGGCTAGAAGTGGAATTGCTAGGTCATGTGGTAACTCTGTTTAGGTTTTCAATGCACCACCAAACTGCTTTCCCCAAGTGGCTGTACCATTAAAAAAATTTTTTTTTTAATTTATTTATTTGTCAGAAAGAGAGGGAGAGAGAGAGCGAGCACAAGCAGACAGAGTGGCAGGCAGAGGCAGAGGGAGAAGCAGGCTCCCTGCCGAGCAAGGAGCCCGATGTGGGACTCGATCCCAGCCCGATGTGGGACTCCATCCCAGGACGCCGGGATCATGACCTGAGCCGAAGGCAGCCATTTGACCAACTGAGCCACCCAGGCGTACCTCTAGAATCATCTCTTGATTGCCCCTGAATTTTAGATATTTCAGACCAAGCTGAAATGCCTGCCTCATGGCACCCTTGTGCTGTTCTTTTCTTTCTCCTCTTTCCTTCTAGTCTCTGGCTCCTCTGCATGGCTGGTGGGTGTGGGATCAGCCTCCTTCAACTTTGGTTTGTTTGATGGTCCCACAAAGAAGGAGGAAGATGACCTTCCCTGGGACTGTCCCCACATGATCTCTGGATCTCTGGACAGATAGTCATCCAGCTGCAGGCAGGTGAAGGAATGGGAAAGCAAAGCAGGTTTTCAGGCCTCCTTTCCTCCCTTGTTCCATAGGGAAACTCTAGCAGCATGCCATGAGAGGAGATAACTCATAGCAGGGGTTCTCCTCTAGAACTCAGAATGCTATTCCAGCATCCCATCTTTCCCTGCAGTCTCTGACAGTTGCTCACTGCTCTCCTTGACTTGGAGTATCCTTCCCTTTACAGCCCTCCTGTATTTCTGGCCAATACTTCTTTATTGTTTCAGGATTCATTTAGCTGCCTCCTTGGTATTCTATGTGTGCCCTGTGCTTACCTTTACTGTAACTACTACCCCTTCCACTGGAATTGCCCCATATGTAGACTCCCTGCATCACCCCAGATGATACACACCTTATGTACAGAGCACTTAGCATGTAGTAAGTGATCAATAAGTATTTGATGAATGAATAAATGAAGCTGTTCCCATTTATTCACCTGCCCTTGAGAATAACACTATGTTTCCTGGTGAATATAAGAAGAAAGACCCCAAAGTAACCAGAATGTTGAAGTGTATGACTTGTGGAATTTAATCAGGTTTTGTGTCTCCCAATGCCTCATTCATTCATTCATTCATTATTTGTCCTCTGTCCCTGTACAAAAATGTGGGCAGACCCATAACTAGCTATCCTTGGGTTATATAAACCATCTCACTTTAGTAATCAGAAAGTCAGCAGCCAAGTCTTATTTTCCCAGCGACTTGCTAATTTTGTCCTCTCCATTTAAATTCCACTCCTCCTTTCTGTGAAAAGTGCCCATTATGGGGGTGCCTCGGTGGCTCAGTCAGTTAAGCACTCTCTCTCCAATAAATAAATAAAATCTTTTAAAAAATATGAGTGCTCATTATGTTTCACCTGGAGTTCTGCGGTAGCCTTATACTGGCTTCCAAGTTGGCCTCTCCTACTTTCTAAAGAACAGGTGAACTTTCCACAAAAGCTTTCAAGGGCTCTCAATTGTCTACTGAGTCAAATTCAAATTCTTCACCTGACATTCAAGAGTCTCCATGACCTAACATGAGTCCATTCTTCCAGTTTTATCTCCCATCAACCTCATTCAATCTTGTTATCACTAAATTGTTCACCGTTCCCTGAACATGCCTTTGCTCATGCAGTTTCATCAACCTGGATGCTCTGACCTTGGTTTTTTCCCCATCAGGACCAACTTCATCCCTCAGGCTCAAATGCTACCTTCTCTTGGGAGCCTCCCCCAGCTCCCCAGTTGGAATTACTACATAATGTCTCGGGAATCCTGTAGCTACAGAAGGACTTTCAAAAAGCCCCAGTGCCTATTATTCCAACTTAATGCATAATTGTTAAATGCCTAATTTTATCAGATGCATTATTGATTGGCTGCTACAGGGCAGGGGTTTTGGGGTCATGGGTTGGCAGGAAATGACCTGTGGATTGGTGAACTGTGAAGGCCTCCAAAAGAGATAGCTCTCTTTTGGTGGGGTGGTAAAGGATATTCTGGGGATAGAGAGATGGGGGGAAAATGCAGGACACAGAAAACACAACAGGCTAAGAAAGTCTCCCTTTCTCCTCATATCCACGGATACCCTGCACCCCTGGGTTTCAGTAACAGCACTCAGTGGAGGATATGTCTCTGACAACATGACGGTCTGACAAACTCAGAGAAGCTGAAAATTAGGAATAAACTTCAGACCTGCATGTCCTAAGTGAATGTAAGGGCATTTTAAGATCAGAAATTTGGCAGCCTGGGGAAGGGGTTTACCAAACATTTACTCTGTCTCTGGGCTTCATGTCTTTAGATTATTTTAGGGTGATGAGATTTTGTAATAACTGTGGGCCAAGATTGCTTCCAAGCTGTAGAGTGTAGGGAAAAGGAGCCCTGTCTGGTTCAACATAATAGATGGTCCTAGCTGCACAGCACTTACTTCATCTCCTGTTTTCCTTTATAATGTTAAGAGTTCTAGATAGATGTAATGCCCTGTAGACTGTTTGCTTCTCAAAGACAGGCACCCTAGCGGGTCTGCTTTGATGTGCTCATGGAGTATGCCTTGCACACTCACTTTTGGTGTTTGCTTATCAAATAGTGGCTGCTTTCTTTGTTTCAGCTGCCCTGCTGTTTGTGGTTAGTTCACTCAGCTGCCTGAAGCTGAAGCCTAATTAGGGCATGGCTCCAAATTCAAGCCAGGTGTGGAGATTAGCATCCTGCTCTTTCTCGACCCTCTAGGCAAAAGTGTAGTCAGCAATCAGTGATCAAATAGTGTGATTGGGACGCCTGGGTGGCTCAGTTGGTTAAGCAGCTGCCTTTGGCTCAGGTCATGATCCCAGCGTCCTGGAATCGAGACCCACATCGGGCTCCTTGCTCGGCAGGGAGCCTGCTTCTCCCTCTGCCTCTGCCTGCCACTCTGTCTGCCTGTGCTCGCTCTCTCTCGCTGTTTCTCTCTGACAAATAAATAAATAAAATATTTAAAAAAAACAGTGTGATAGGGATTCGGAGATGGGGATGTGAAGTTACATCCTTTAAGGTTTTGCATTCGACGATTGTATACTCAAGTGTGGAAAATACAATGAGTGTATAAGTAGAATTTGCCATTCTACAGTGTGCTTTTATAATACCATTTAGCCCACACCCCATTGATTTAAGAGATAGAAAGAGAGATTGGTGTCTATATCATATTCAAGTTTGTATATAATTTTCCTGGGTAATGGGAGCTAGACTGGTGCTAACAGAATTATAACTACACGTATCGAAGAAAACTCCCTCAGTTTGGCTGCTGTATTTCAAGAAGCCCTCTCAGCATATTTTGGGAAGATTAAATGTAAACACCTGCACTGGGGGCTTTTTCCTAGATTGTGCCCCCCAGCCTTACATATTTGGGGGCAGGGATCTGTCCTCCTGTACTTGCCTTAATGGCAGTGTAACTGCACAGTCATTGTGCCTGCAAACTACCATCTTTACTCTTGTTCCATGCATTTTAATACCACTTCAATGGGCACAATGTTCTGCACATGCGATGTTCTGATGAACAAACTGTAAATCAAAGACTAGACTCCAAACTTCTAGATAGCTCTCTTGCATTCCAGGCAAGAAGTCCTCCCCAGATAATCATTGTTTGATTATATTATCAGTAACATCGCATTCAGTTCTTTTGATGGGCTAAACAAGAAGGCCACTTGTTAGAAAAGGCAAGTTTGTTCTTATGAGCCAATGCAAGACACAGAAGGATTTGAATTTAGTCCACCTTTCAGCTCTCTCCCATCAGGCCCCTGGTGAGTGTGCTTTCCTTGACCTTCTTTAAAACCTAGCACTGCTACAACCTGTATCTGCTACCCTTACACTGCTCTCCAAATTAGAACATTGATATATTTACCTGCTTACTGGTTGTCTCCACTAGAATGTAAGCTCCCTGTTACAGCCCAGCTCTTAGAAAAATGCTGGAGCATAACAGGTGTTCCACGTATACTGTCTACTGGATAAAAAATCTAAATTCTACCTTCTGATACAAACACTTAGGAGAATGCTTTGGCAATGCCTTCTATAAATGAATGTATGTCTACTCTGCCACCTGGCAATTTTACTCCTGGGCATGCACCTATGTTGGAGTCTTCCAGTTCTTTCCCAATATCCATTCTTTCCTTCCTCCATGGAAATAGAATTTCTAGCTGGTCATATGACTGCCTAGAATAAAGACTTAATTTCTCACCCTCCATTGTAGCCAGATGTGGCCAAATAATTTCTGGCCCATGATATATAAGTAGAAATACTGTGTAACATTTCCCAGGAACCTTCCTTAGTGGACAGGTGATATATATGCTTTGTCCTTCCTTTTTATTCTTCCTTCATCTCTCTGACTTAAATACAGGATGCCATTATCTTGGATTGTGAGGATGAGAGCCACATTCTAGAAATGGCGGCACCATGAGCTGGAAGAAAGCTGGTTCTCTGGGGATTTAGGGGAGAAGCACAGTTCCATTACCCATGCATCACATCCATCCAAACTTCATGTAAATACATATCTATCTGGTTTACCCCACTGTTATTTTGAGTTTCTATCACTCATGGCTGAAACCAAGCCTAACTGAAATAATCCCCAGAGAAAACCTTGCATGTACACAAGAATATCTGTAGCTCAACTGTTCATTACAGAAACAAACAAAAAAACCACCCCAATCCATCAAACAGTAAGTGGATAAATTCTTCCTGTAAAGTCATAAAATACACTTTTTGGTAATGAAAATATCTTCATCAATATAGAGGAATTCTCCAAAACATATGAAGCAAAATAAAATGGCTCAGAATACATACAGTATGATAGAAAGTATGATATAAAGTCCAAAAGTAGGCAAAATATATGTTCCTCAGGGACACTGTCTCCACATAGGAAGTACATCTTCAAGACAAAAGAGAATGATTAACACAAAGTTCAGGAGAGTGACCATCGCTGTGAGGAGAAGGGTGGAGTACATGGAGGCCTTGAGAGGTACTGGCATTTCTGTGAAACACTGGAGGGGTACATGGCTTGTGTGTTTCCTAATTACTCTTTGAATTAGACAAACAGACATACATACTTTTGTGAATTTAGAATACGTTTCTCAATACAAAAGATTCTACTCTGCCCTCTGGTGACACCTGTTATCCTTTGCTTGCACACCCTCTTCTGTAATAACAGCTACAACACACCTGAGAAAACCATGAAAGACTGAAGCAGATATATTCACAACAAGCATTCAATACATTGGTTGATGACGATCAGTACTAAATGGCAAAGTCTGAAGAGCAAATGAACACCTATGTAAAGTGAGTTACCTTACTCACTTAACATTAATTTCTATCAATTACTTCACTAGATTCATTTCCTTCCACTTAAAGCTTAAATCCTTTCCTAATATCAAATAGAAATTTACTAATTCAGCAAATTTTTAAGCACCTACTGTGTTTTTTACACTGCTTTACACTTCAGAAACCAGCATAAACAACATCTATATGTACAGACTCCAAAGTGCCTTGAGCATAATAAGAATCAAGAACAGTTACATCACTATTAAAACTGCCACTAGATATATTTATTCTGAAAGCTTAGAGCTCTAAAGCAGGCTAGCAACAAAACTCCCTCGAGGCAACCTCTCCTACCTTTAAAGGTTCATCTCTGTAGGCTTAAGTCAATGAACTCAACTTCCAGAATTTTAGTGGCTTTAAACAAGAGTTTTTTCCTTGTTTATAACCATTCTGCTTTGGGTTGGGGCTGCTCTTCAATGCAGTCGTCCTCCAGGTGTAGGCTCTGAGTTTCAGGCATTTTGTGTTTGTGACACTTAATGTCAAGACTTGATTCCACAATCACCACTGCAGGGTGTGTAGCTTGAGAGTCTTCAGTCATATTCTGTTGGCTAAAGCAAGTTATATGGCTCCTTCTAACAACAAATGGGTGGAAGAAGGGCAGTTCTTTGGGGATCTAAAAGGAGTGGATACCAAATACGTGTGAGTAGTGACACAGAACAGGGTAGTATAATTAGACATTTCCAAGTGTTCTCATGTACCATCCCTCACCTCTGTTTAAATAGTCAAGAGACCCTATAAGGAAATTATTAGTATTTCCTTTGTCCAGATAAGAAAGTATGCCTTGCTTACCTATGCTGGGTTTGCTATGAGAGATAGAGAAATAATCAAGGTCATTAGGATGGGACCTAGTCCAATCTCTCATAAAAAGAAATTAGGACACAGAGGTACAGAAGGAAGACCACATAAAGACATAGGGAGAAGACAATGATCTATAAGCCAAACAGAGGCCACCAAAGAGATGGAACCAGCCTATAACTTGTGCTTGGACTTCTAGGCTCCAGAACTGTGAGAAAATTAATTCCTGTTTTTTAAGCCTTCCAGTGGGATACTTTGTTATAGAAGACTTAGCAAACCAATATAACTGGAATCTGGTAAACAAAGACCAAAACAAAATGTTAACTATTAATTTTAAGTATTCTGACAGTAGAATTCACTTCTATTGTATTACAATCCTTCATTTTAATACTTGGCAGTATTTGAAACCATATTAACTTCTGACATCTTAAATTATGGGAATCCCTGTCTCTGATCACAAGACCTTACCCTCTATGTTTTTTAACCTACTGATCTTGTAGTTTCTCCTCACCGAGGACTCAGCCTCTTCATAAAATGGGAAGAACCAAGATGTCAATATTCACCTGGATTCATCTTCTTCCCTACCCAGTTTGGACCCAATGGTCAAGGAAAATCTATTTTCATCATCTATTCTGTGTAATCCATTCTCTTTGCCCTACCTCCTTGCCACTGGTTCCCAATTCTGGAGATAACCAACCATTTGCTTTCTTTGATTCCGTTCCCAGATTGTCAGATAAATGCTTAAGAAAGTGTTACTGTCTATCTTCATGCCACATCTGCTTAAGGAATGTGGAATATGCAACAAATGTTCTTCTAGGCTCAGCTTTCACAACTGTCCTTTGTGATAGCTATTCTCACTTACTAGCTAACAATAATCTGTACTGTTGAAGGAGTACCTACCGAGAGGTCTGCAGAAAGCGAAATACTAGTGTGATTTGGTGCCCTCCCTATGTTAGGGTCAACACATCTGTGATTTTCTTGGTCTTTCCCTCCTGTTACCGCACAGTTTTAAGATGGCTGCTAAAGCCCCATAATTTATTTCCCTTGCTCATGGCAACATGAAGGGACAAACTTTACACATGGCACCAACTCTTTTATCTTATAAACTCAGTCCACCCTTAAATGTTAGGGCCGCTCCTGGCTCCATTTTTAGTTCTCTCCTATCCTTGCCACACACGTACGCTCCATCTGTGATCTCATCTAAGGCTTCTAGGACCAGTCGCACCATGCTGATGATTGCACAATCTTTGCTTCTGGTCTTATCTTCTTCCCTGAGCTCCAGCTCTTAATCTGCACTTGGATATCCATCACACCTTTCCAAAGGAACATGATCAAAACAAGGTTATCTCTCCATTCATCTGTCTTCTCATATTCCTGATGGATGGCATTGCCACTCTCTCTTCTCTTAGGCTAAACCCGTGCAAGGTCTTTCTTCCACTCCCTGGCTCCTCCCCTCACCAATACCTCATATGCCCCCAAATCCTGTCGGGGTGCCCTCCAATGGCTACCGTTGTGCCTCTCTTCCTATTCTGCTTTAGCTCAGGTTCACATCAACTTTCATTTCCCTACAAGCCGTCCCTTGTCCCACATGTAATTAGGTGCTCTGCAGGGGCAGTGTCAGCAGAGCAGCTGAGGGCAGAGTGGCAGCCCAAGTTCATCCTGGTTGTGCCACCCCCCCCAGTCACATGACTCAGGGCAAGTTATTTAACCACTCTGTGCCTCAGTTTTCTCACCTGAGAAATGGGGATAATAATATGACTTACCTCTTTGGCTACTATTGTGAAGAATAAATGAATATACTCAACACATTTTGAAGAGTGTCTGGCTCCAACCCTGTGTTATTGTTACTAACATTTAAAATCAGATATGTGTATAACGTGTTCAGCATAAGTGCTGAGCTCATGGTGAGAGCTCAGTAAATGTTAATTATTATTATTTTTATCTGTGCTCTTTCTACTGCTGCATTCAGGATCCTGTTAAAGTACTTCTCACTGCATTTTATAATTAATTCATTAATATTTGTGTCCCTCACCAGACTGTGTATTTTCCCCCAGCAGAATGCAGACCATATTTTAATCATCACTGTATGTGTAGCATTTAGCACAATGCCTGGGACAAAGGAGGACACCAATAGACGTTTTCAAATGCATAAGTAAGAAAGACAACAAGCAGTTTGCGTAGCTCCTAACAGTATACAAGCTCCCAACGTGGGAGTTCTTGATAGTGCATCAGCTCCTTTGACATAATTCTGCGCCCGCCCTCCCCCAACTCCGGCCTCACATACTCCGCATTTGGAAATCTTCCTTGATGCCCCACACTGACAGAGCTGGATGCCCTTCCCATATATTTCTGTAGCACACTGTGCCTGCTTTTTCGTAAGATAAATTATCACACTATAAGGTATGATACTTGTTGCTTCACTTGATAGATGGTCACCTTCCCCCCTCCCCCGCAGGGCAGGAAGAGCATCTTATTGAACACTAAATGCCCAGTCAGTGAGCAGCGTATTATCTGCCACACAGCACTCAATACGTATCTGTTGACTAGATGTATGCATGCATTAATTCTTACAACACTGTGGGACCGGTGTTGATATCATTCCTTTTAATATTGGAGGAAACTCAGAATTAGTGAAAGGAAATACCTCCCCAGAGATCCAGGAACAGAAAATTTGGTTGAAGACATATGAAAGAAGCAAATTAAATTGATAACCATGTATATGTAACTGCATGTGACAAAGTTCCAAAGTGACAGTGGCTTAAGCAAGGTAGACATGTCAAAGTCTGAGCTGGAATGGCATCTCTGCTCCCTAAATCAGCAGGGATCCTGATACTTTCTTCTGTTCAATGGCTCTGCCAGTCTGGGTGTTCTTAGTTCTGCTGGCGTAGTCCAAGAAGGCTCACTCCATGTCTGCAGTTCAGGCCATGGGGAATAAGAATGAGAAAGGAGAGAGGATGCTTCCCTCCTTGAAGGCTATCCTCTGGAACTTGCAAAGTTCACAGTCACTTTGCACAGATGGCCACATCTAACTCTGAGAGTGACTGGGATATGTGGGCTTCAGATTGGGCAATCATGGGCCTGACTTCAAAATTACATTCTTCTGAGGAAGGACTGAAATAATATTGTTACCTCATCGTCTCTTCTCTGGACATTAAAGTTGCCCTTTTCCTGGGTGGAGAGGAGATGCTAGAAAAGAAAGGGAATCATCCTAGAGATAGATTTCTTCTTTAGAGTAACATAACTTTGACAGAGAGACACAGCAAGAGAGTCTCTCTGTCAAAAAAATAAATAAAACCTTAAAAAAAAAGTAACTTTTCAACATGTCAATAGTATGAACAATAGGGGAGAGGGTACTGCTCTAGTATGAAAGGCACTTAGGAGACATACAACCAATGAAATGTGTGGCTTTTTTGTTAGTCCTAATTCAAATAAAACAACCATAAAAAAGATAATTGAGGAATTTGGGAACACCCTATATTTCAAATATGATAACCTGTTGTGTGTAATGATGTCGTACTTTGGATGAGATAACAGTATTTTTTTTTTTTTTTGGAAAATATATCCTCAAATAGGCATGAAATGACATGGTGTCTGCTCCTGATTTGCAAGAGAACAGAGTAGGGAAAGATGAAACAATGTGACAGCCTTGACAATTATGGAATTATCTTACTTCGGGCTATATTTAAATTTATTCTCAGTAAGAAAGTTAAAACAGGGGGTGCCAGGGTGGCTCAGTTGTTTAAGCATCTGACTTCAGCTCGGGTCGTGATCCCACGGTCCTGGGATAGAGCCCTGTATCAGGCTCCCTGCTCAGTAAGGACACTTCTTCTCCATCTCCTTTTGCTCCTCTCTGCTGCTTGTGTTCTCTCTCTATTTCAAATAAACATCCTTCCCCCAGCTCAGCCCCATTAATAGAGACCTTAGTCCAAAGATGGATATAATAAACACAGGCTCTATTTCTTTGAAAGTTCTAGGTCTTTGCAGAACTCCGGGAATGGCAGGTAAAAATCAATACATGTGTCCTTATGACTAAGCCTCCCTTCAAATGCTCCTCCCCCTGAGCTTGGATTTTTCCTTTAGACTCTAATAGCATGGACATTTTAGAAAAGAAAAGTAGCCCTACAAAACACTTAACATGCTGGCCTTGGTTGCTGGCATATAATAAGAGAGAATCAGGAAAATTCTGGCATAGCTTGGACCTCTCTCTGGGGGGACAGGGGGGTGGTCGCTCCTCTTTTCCTTAGAATGTGGGGATTATGTCAAATACAGAAGCAAAATAATTTTGACCCACAGCAGGTCATGGCTTCCTAGTGTTTCTTTCAAAAGAGATAAGTAAAAGCACTATTTTTTTTTTTTTTTTCCTTTCTGGAGCTCCTCTGCTCTACTCCGCAACAGTCGGGTGCAAGGATGACATTTGCTGCCACTCTGTTTTTGTGGTAGCTGGGGAGGTTTAGGGCAGGTATAGCTAAGAGGGTAACAATTTTCCTGAGGAAAAGGTCACCCCTAAGTGGCTCTCAGCCTCAGCAGCAGGGATGATTTTCTCCCGATCACTGTGTTTACTGCTTTTCAGAGGAAACTAGAATGAAGAAGTACTATATTCTGTGTTGCTGATAAAAAGATTTTCATGTATGCAGAGGTAGAGATATACTACGACAATATGTTCATGATGAATTAAGTGAATGCAGTTGCTCACACATATAAACTCATATATGCCCATGCGAAGTCAGCTATGTGTGTGAACCCCTGAGCATTAAATTTATTTCAAAAAGCTCTTCTTGAATACCAATGTGTGCTGGGTATTACCCTAAACACTGAGGAGTGAGATCTGCTCTTGCCCTCATGGAGCTGAATGTCTGGCCTTACTCCTATTCTTTGAAGGTCAGTGCCACAGAATATTGTGAAATTCAAGCTGACTTTTTCCCTAAGGGGCATACAGTGTGTCCTGCCCCCCCACCCAATTCTGCTTAATGTCATATATTATATCCCCCACTGATATGTGTATTAACAGGTTGATCCTGAACAAGATCCAAGAATCATCTGGAAGATTTCTAAAAAATTTTTAACAGAAGACCAGGCCTGTGATGTCCTTCCTGAAAACAGTGTTCTTTTGATCTAATACACACTATTCCTTCTCTTAGAGCTCCCCATTCCTCTTTAGTGCATTTATGTCTCCCAGACTTTGCAAGAAAGAAACTGATTCTGGAGCACCTATGTGGTTCAGGTGGTTAAGTGTCTGCCTTTGGTTCAGGTCATGATCTCGGGGTCCTGGAATCGAGCCCCGTGTCCGGCTCCCTGCTCAGCTCGGGAGTCTGCTTTTCCCTCTCCTTCTGGCCCTCCTCCTGCTTGTGCTCTCCCTCTCAAATAAATAATTAAAATCTTCAAAAAAAAAAAAAGAAGAAGAAGAAAGAAAACTATTCTACCTAGTGTTTCCCAGACTGGTTTACCTTTAGAGCCCTTTCATCCAATAACCCTTTTATTTGTCTTTCATGAAACATACTTTGGGAGATGTCAATCCAGAGACATCTTAAACCAGGAAAATAGTTGACACCTTGTGGATTAAATGGAATAGGAATATGTCTAAGTGGAAACAACTTTAGCAGCTGTCTTTGACTTTTGACTCACTTGAAGCTAAAATCTAAGACACTGAAAATCTTATAAGATCTATTTACTAGGCATCTTGTTATTTAGGTTTTTTAAAGCTGAAGATAATCTCATGCTTCCCTGAAGCTTTCTTTCAAAATGAATTGAATGTTAATTAGAAAGCTGAGAAGTGCATGGAGCACTAGGTGTGGTGCAAAAACAATGAATACTGTTACGCTGAAAAGAAATAAAAATAAATAAATTAAAAAAAAAAAGCTGAGAAGTGTATCAAGGAGGGCCACTGTGTTGCACCGTTTGGGGGCTGGAGGGGGTGCATGGCATGAAGAACTGGCTCATCCAGCATTTTTTCCACGACCTCCTTTCTTCCACCTCATGAGGACCATTATGTCTGTGTTTTTCCTGCCATTCACTGCTTACAAACCAATTCGCTTTATCACTGGCCATGTCCTTCTCACATAAACACAAGTCTCCTTTGCCCTAGATCCTTTTCTTTCTCTTACCTAATTATATCATGAAATTTTCTCTCTCTAGACTTGCCATGAGTGCAAAAATGGCCCTAATTACAAATGATGGGCATGAGGATACTCTAACGACACTCTTACAGCTAGGAAGAAGAGAGCCGTAAGTGTTCGGGGAAAATGAAGACATTATAATAACAGTGCTGCCACTTTCAAAGTCCTTCAAAGTCCTCAGAAGTCTCCTTCAGAATCTCTCAGAAAGTTTCTGTCTACCCCTTTATCTTTCTCTAATCATGCCTGTCATATTTCAAGTAGTTTTGTATAAGATAAGAAAATTCAAGTATTCCCCAATACCATTTATCTCTGGGAAGGACTTTAGAGATACTTCATACTGAGGAAATGAAGACTCAGAGAAGCAGAGTTACTTGCTGCAGGACACACAGCCACCAGATGAAGGATAACAGAATATGCTACCCCAAATATGCCACTTCGCATAAGGGTTATTATTATTTCTGAAGGCAACCAAGAAGCAGCAGATGGAAGAAAAGTTCTCTGCCTTCCCCCCCCCGTTGCCTAAAAGCAGGACATAAATTTATAAAGATGCCCCTCCTCCCCTCTCTACCAGGAATGATGAAAGTTAATTCCTGGAGACAACTTTAGACCCTTATCAATAAAAGAAGGCATGACACAACAGAACGTATTATTTATTACCTTGCTTTTCCTGATAACCTCTCTGTAACTGGTATCCCCTATACCTTTCTTTCTTTTGTCTTTAGTGGAAGATAGTATTTGAGCCAAGATTTTAAGCCACCTCAGAGAGTTATTTATTTTCCCCTGGGTATCTCTCATGTATACATGAGAGATTGACATGAAGTAGACATGTTAATAACTGTTTGGTTTTCTCTTGTCAATATATCTTTTATTACAGGGGTCCCAGCCAAGAACTCAGAAGAATAGAGAGAAAATTATCTTTCCCGCACTACAGCAATGACAGGGGATTTGAACTAGGCCTCCTTTCTCTCCTCTAAGTACTCATTCTAGCACCTCATGCTGTTTTCTCATATCCCAGTGCCTAATTTTCCTGTCTGATTTAGTAATACTGGTACCCAACAGAGAGTGTGAAGGAGCAATCCCCACGGGGAAGGGTTAAGTGTCAGAGGGTAGTTGGGGCATGGGGTAGAGTGATGTGTCCACCTGCACTACTAAGGCCCCATCAGAAAAGTTGTTGTCATTGTCCAGAGACCAAATTCTAGGTTTCCCTGGACACACACTGCACTAGGAGTCCATTCCTGGCAGCAGTTTGCGGGGCATAAAGAGTACGAGCTCAGAAAGACCTGGACTTGAATCTGAGGTTGGCCACTTGTAGGTGTAGTAGGTTAAGAGCAACCCCCCAAAATTCATGATCACTCCAAACCTGTGAATGTGTCCTTACTTGGAAGTAAGGATATTTACAGATAAAATCAAATTAAGATGAGGTCATATTGGATTAGGTGGGGCTTTCATCCAACGACTGGTGTCCTTAGTAAGAGAGAGAAATTTGGACACAGAGACACAGAAGGGAAAGATGAACGTGTGAAAACAGAGGCAGAGATTTGAGTTCTGCTGCCATAAACCAAGGAACACCAAAGATTGTCTGCAACCACCAGAAGCTAGAACGAGCAAGGAAGGAATTGTCCCTAGAGCCTTCACCGAGAGCATGGCCCTACTGGCACCTTGGTTTTCCACTTCTAGCTTCCAAAACTGTGAGAGAATCAATCCCTGTTGTTTTCAGCCACCCACTTTGTGGTCCTTGTTTTTCAGTAATTTGAGTACTGAAATGAACACAAGCTATGTGATCAAAACTTCGCTGAGCCTTAGTTTCTTCCTCTAGGAAATGGGAATAAAAGCAGGGATCATAGGGTTCTCTAAAGCCTCTGGTTCAATCCATGTGAATTCTTTTCTGGGTGATGCAGAGGGAAGAGGTGCCCACACAACCCTGCGTGAGTCTCTAGGCTATCGTCAAGGCTTTCTGAACAGCCAGCAACTCCTGAGAAAATTAGCTTTTGTCTGTTCTCCAGAACATTCTCCTTTTTTCACTACCGTGGCTCCCTTTTGGCTCTTTCTTTCCAGACAGAGAGAACAGTCTGGGGGCACCAATGGTTCTTGGAAGCGGGACCGGTTTTAGCTGGTGATAAATGGATTGCTGCCCACAGGAGAGCTGCGGGCTGACGTCAGAAATGGCTGGGCACTAATTAAGGGGTTACTGTGTTTACAGGAAAAGGGGAAATAAATATCAAGACTGCAGTGTTCCAGCTGCTGCTTCACAGGGTTGAGGCCAACCATGACGCCTTTTCTCTGAGAGGGTGGCAGGTCTGACTGTGCAGGGCCACCCAGGTTCCTCATGTGGCGATGGCAAGCCAGGCCTGGTGCCCAGAGGGGGAGTCTCTCTTGCTCTCCCTATTCTCACAGCCTGTCACCTTTTCCCCACTGGTACTTTGTTACAGACAGAGGAAAAAAGAAGGGAGGAAAGTTCTGTCTAGTTAATTGAAACATTTATAAAGGAGCCACGTTTCCAATCTATTGCCCCGCTGCTTGTGATCCCCCGCAATCCTGCTGTTGATATTTAGAACTGATAAATCTGTCTTTCTAAATGGGTCCCAAGAGGCTGCTTAGATGTAGAAGGCCAGGAAATTAAAGAGCCTTGGGAGGGGGGCTGTCAGCCTGCGCTCCCACCATGCCCCCATGTCAGGCAGTGGCTACAGCAGGAGAAAGCCAATGAAGCAGCAGAGCAAGGAGTGGGAGGGGGACATTTGGCCTTCCCATCACTGCCAAAGACCCAGAAAAGACCCCATCTAAGACTCATAGCTGCAAAATAGGAATTGACTGCCCAGTGTGCCTCATCTAAAGTTGGCTATAAATCGAAACCTCGTGCCCTCTGCCAGATTCTCAACCAGGAGTTTATTATCTAGAAGGGACAAAAGGACAGACCCCCTGCCCCCACACCACAATCCTGACCTATGGTTCCTAACTCTGGAAGATTTTTGTGGCACTGAGCCTCTGAATTTCCAAAACAGAGTCCCAGGTTCAAAGGGATATAAGGACAGGAGAGGTGGACATGGTGCTGGAGGGGTAGAAGGCAGCACCCTAGGGAAAAGCAGCCCCCAACAGGGAACAGTCCCCAACAGGGAAAGGGGCTCTGGTTAGAAAAGAAATCTGACAGCCTATTTGGATCCAGTTGAATCGAGCAAAAAATAAATTAACTGCAGAAATGTTTCTAAAAATGTTTCCACTTTTTTTTTTTCACATTGGAAGACTAAAAAACTCTGCAAGAATTGAAACGGTAACTATTATAGGTACTACTTACTATGTGCTATTACGTGCCTGCATCCATACATCTCATATATTCCTGACGGTAACTTTGTAACGCTGGTGTGATTGTTCCCACTGAATCTATGAGGAAACTGAGGCTCAGAGATGCTACTTAAGGTGTCTCAGATCACACTGTGAGTAAGTGGATGAGTCTGCAATCAAATCAGCCTGATTCCATGGTCCATGATCTTTCCCTTCTCTTGGTGTTCCAATTATTCCAGTTATTCCAGTTACTGTTGTATAACAAGCTATCCCGGAAATCAGTCGAGTCAAACAACAGCCATTTGAGCATGTTCATGATTCTGTGGGTAAGGATTTAGCCAGGGCTCAGTGGGGATGGCTCATTTCTGCTCCACAATGACTGCGGTCAGCCAGGGTGACTTGCTGAGCTCTCCTGGGGCCCTAAGTCTGGGGTTGCACTTTTGACTTTCTACTAGATTCCCTGATCTTTCTCCACATCACAACTGCTGACAGGTTTCTTCAGTCACACATCTGGTGCTTGGATTTGGGTGGCTGAAAAAGCATCTCTTTCTTTCTCCACCCAGCCTCTCCATGTGGCTCTTTCGGGCTTCCACCTAGCATGGTGGTCTCAGGACAGTCAAACTCTCTACATAACAACTGGCTTCTCCAGGATTGGCAGGAAGAGACAGGGGTTAGAAGATGCTAGTTTCTCAAGTTTTGAGCCTGGAAACTAGCACAGTACAACTTGCCGTGTTATACTGGCCATAGGAGTCACAGAAACTGTCCAAATTCACTACGCTCTCATTAGATGCTTTGTGAGCATCATCTCTATACTTGATAGCAGCAGGTGTGCAACAGAGGAGCCCTTTCCCTTAAATCACACTGTTTTGGAGGATAATGATAATGCCTCAATTTTGCTTAGCTTTTTAGATTTACAAAGAACTTCCAACTGGCTCTCTTATTTGAGCCTCATAATAAGACTTTGAGGCAAGGAAAGAGGGTGTTATTATT
Organism: Mellivora capensis; assembly: GCA_004024625.1. NCBI lineage: Eukaryota > Metazoa > Chordata > Mammalia > Carnivora > Mustelidae > Mellivora > Mellivora capensis. The sequence goes on from PISX010023525.1 coordinate 16,890, forward strand.
CTCACTTTGAGAAAAGTAAGCTTTCAAAAAGCAAAGAGGCTTATTCAGAGGTATAAGGTGGGTAAACTCCTAGCCCACCCAACTCCATACCACCCCGCTGACCACAGTTGAGAGCTTTTCTACCATAGCCTCTGCCCTACTAATGTGCTCTGATTGGTCATATACTATTATTCTGCAGCTTAAAAAAAACACACACACAACAAGGAACATTTCCAGAGGGCTTTCAGAATAATAGCTCTGTTAATAAAATATAGAGCTGGGAATGATAACTCCACTTTACAGATTATAACTCAGAAAGTTATGTGTTTTAACTAAAATTAAACATTTGTCTTTTACTGAGGTGAAACTCATACAACATAAAATTTACCATTTTTTAAATGAACAATTCAGTGATATTTGGTACATCCACAATGTTGTACAAGCATCATCTCTACTTAGATGCAAAAATTTTTTGCAATCATATATATATAGAATATATATATACACACATTATATAAAATGTATACATAATTTTGCCTTGTACATGGAATCAAAATGCTTGTAGGTAATTATTAATGCTAGGCCTTATTAAAATGAAAAATGTTCTGTCTCTGGACTCACACTGACCTGGATTGAAATCATAGCCCTTCAATTTTCTAGCTGTGTGGGTCTCAGAAAGGCATTTAACCGAGCCGTTTCCTCGCTCCTCATAAATGGAAATAACGATGTCTACTTAGAAAGGAAATTGTGAGGACAGGTGAGATAATGGGCTTGAGCACGTCTTACAGGGAATGGCTCTTTGTGGTTGCTTAAATGGTGGTAGTTGTTATTCACAGTATTAATAACCAAAAAAGAGGTATAGGACCTTAAGGAAAACCATTATGAACATCTGGGCCTCAAACTCCCAGATGGAAACAAAAGTGTGAGTCTAGACAATTTCTAAGGTCTGATATTTAAGGTAATAAATAACAGGTCTGTCTTCCTTCTCCATCTTTAAAAAGTCTCCTGCTGGGGCACCTGTGTGGCTCAGTCTGTTGAGCATCTGACTCTTGATTGTGGCTTGGGTCATGATCTCAGAGTCTTGGTATCGAATCCATACATCGGGCTTCACACTGCTTGAGATTCTCTCTCTCCTTCTCGCTCTGCCCCTCCCCTCACCCTCTCTCTCTTCCTCAAATAAATACATCTTTAAAAAGCCTCCTGCCACTTTCCTCTTCTCCCCAACCCTTGACAAACACACATGCACACACACATACACACACACATCATACACACATGCACACATCTTATTTATCTTTAGATAGAACTTTAATTTTTTACAGCTTTATTGAGGTATACTTGACATACAATAAAATGCACATATTTTAAGTGTACAGTTTGTTAAGATATGTATATGTCCACAAAGTTTTCACTATAATCAAGAAGATGATGTATTACTACCTCCCCCCAAAGTTTCCTGTTGCCCCTTGGTAATCATCTTTCACATCCCTCCCTACCTCCTAACTATTTGATGTTTGAAATATCCCCACACTTAGTATTTCTGTTATCCAGGATGTGCAGACACAGATTCCCTTGCGCCAGGGACTATGTGTGTTTTGCTCATTATTGTATCCCAGCAACTGGTAGAATACTGGAAAACAGGAGATGCTCAACAAATATTTGTTAAATGAATGAATAAGTCCTTTGTTCCTTCACTTCTGATGCAGAGATACTTAAGTTTTTTTCTCTGAGTGCTATGGTGATTGATGCCAAGGTAGAGAGAGCTCTGGGGGCTGGAGTAGCTGGGAGCATTTCACAGGGGAAGGAAATTGCCCTGAGGCTCCAATGATGAAAAGGGGTTATTGAGGAAGGCAGAGCTAATGGGTTGAACACAGGCCAAAAAATAATATGGGAAGGATGAGAAAGTAAGGAGTGGATTGGAGACAGAGCAGTGACAGACATGATTGACAAATGACAAGAATCAAGCTCCCTGGAGTTATGGGAAATTAGAGCCTTTGTGAAACAGAAAACAAAAACAAAAACAAAGCAGGAAATGCTGGTACCTTGACTGAGAATCAGGAGATGTAAAAGTCGGCATGGATGTTCAGGATTAGACAAATGCCCTCCAGATACAAATGGAAAGATGAACTCCAGCGAAATGAAATAGATTTCTCCAGTTCCCACAGTAGATTAGTAGGACAACTGGGAAGAGTCCACGTTTCTTATTCTCTGCCAACTCATTCATTCATCTTTTAAGATTGATTTATTTACTTAATTTATTGACCTCCTGCAATATGCAAGCACTGTGCTAGCACTGGGATTACAGGGACAAAAAAAAAAAATCGAGTTCCTGGCCTCAGGGAGCTCAGAGTCTAGTGGAAAAGATCAGAATGGTGCCATGTGAGAATTTGACCTGCTGATCATGACTTTGAAGATGAAGAGTCCAAGGGCTAAGGAATGTGGGCAGCCTCTAGAGGTGGGAGAGGTTGAGGAAATATTTTTTTTCTAGAGCCTCCACAAAAGAATGTAGTCTGCTGATACCTTGATTTCAGCCCAGTGAGATCCAACTTGAACTCGTGAACTACTAAACTGTAAGAGAATAAATCTGTTTAGCCTTAAGAGCCACCAAGTTTGTGGTCATGTGTTACAGTTGCTGTAGAAAATGAAACCAACCCCTTTCTAGCTATGGAGCCTTAGAGTTAGGTACTTAAATTCTCTGAACAACAGTTTCCTCAATACATAATAATGATAGTCCTTAGCCCTTGGCTTTTTAAGGAATAAATAAAAGAATCAAGATAGTCAGTAGAGTAATGCCTGGTGTTGTAAACTGAATTGTGTCTCCCTCCCACCCCATCTGTATATTGAAGTCCTACCCCTTACCTAAGAATGTGACTGCATTTGGAGATAGCACCTTTATTTTTTATTTCTTGTTTTCTTAAAAGGTTTATTTATTAGAGGGAGCACCACTGGGAGTGAGGGGCAGAGGGAGAGGGAGAAGCAGACTCCCTGCTGCACAGGGAACCCTACACATGAGATTCATTCCCAGGATCCTGAGATCATGATCAGCCAAGGCAGAGGCTTAACCAACTGAGCCACCCAGGCGCCCTTGGAGATAGTGCCCTTAAAAAGGTGAATTTGTTAAAATAAGGCCAATAGGATGGACCCTAACTCAATCTGGCAGAAGAGGAAATTTAGACACACAGACATCAAGGATGTGTGCACAGAGGAAGGATGACATGACGACACAAGAAGGTGGCAATCTGAAAGCTAAGGGGAGAGGTCAGGAGAGTCCAACCTGCTGAAAACCTTGATCTTGGCTAGCTAGCTTCCAGAACTGTGAGAAAACTGTTGTTTAGCCTGCCTGTCTATAGTACTTGTTATGGGAGCACAAGCAAACATGGTGAGTACTGGTCTGCAGGGCAGACCTAGAATACTTGGGATTTGGTTTGCACCTGTTTCAGACATCCATCCTCTGATACTGTAGGAACAATTCAATCTCGGGAGATGTGCTGCTCAGAAACGGAATCCTTTTGAGAAACACATTTTGGGTTGCTGGGCTGCAGAGAGAATGAGGAGACTTCAGCCATCCATCCATGCATGTTCTCCTCTTTAGCTACACTCAGAGGATCTAAAAACCATCTGGCGGATGAGGGCCCTGGTGGTTACCATGGTGAGGCAGAGTGGAGCCGGGAGACAGAGGCGTGTGCGCGTCACTGCCTGACACTTGCGCCCAGGGAAATGTCAGCCTGGTTTGTGTTCATTTTGGACAATATTTTTATCCATCTTTTTTTTCCCCCCACAAAGTCATTTAAAAAACATGCATGTCCAGTTCTGATCACTGGGGGTTTTCACCTACAGATGAAAAGTTCTTTGACATTAGGGACTAGAGAGTCTTCCCATTTTCCTCCTCCTTTCTGGGTCTCTCTCCTTTCCTCCTTCACCCCCCATCCTCCCCATAGCATTGAAATCCATGTCTGTCACTGAGTTGATGCTCAAAAAGTACTTGTTGGATTGAGCTGAATTAATTAACCTTTGGGGAAACTGTTTTCATATTTGCTGCCGATTTCAAAAAGCACTGCCAATTAATTTCAGTGGGAGGGGATAATTCATGCAAGTGGCAGGCTCTGATATTTGTCTTAGAGCTGCAGCAGGATTAAGATGTGAGCAGGGGACAGGGACCAGTGCCTGGAACTCAGTGCCCAAACAGGGATTGAGAGCAAGGGCTCTGGACTTGGTCGGACCTGGGTTTGTATCCTGGTCTGCAGCCAATTCCTTGTATGACGTGGAGCCAGAGATTTCACTGCTCTGGCCTTTTTCATTGTCCTCAAAATAGCGGTCCTGATCATACCTGCTTCGTGGGGTTCTTCTGAGGCTTACTAGAAATGGTGCAGGTAAAGCCCTGTATTTGGATGGTATTCAACTGCTAATACTCTAGTAGTTATTACAACACTATTACAGGTTTTCATTTGAGCTCTATCCCCGACTACTCAAGTTTGGGCACTTACTTCCTGATTTATAACATTCTGGGAAATGTTCTTTCTCACTAAGGTCATGTCTGGCAGCTGGTGTGGATAGACCAGAGATCTGCACCTCCTCCCAGGCCATCTATGGGTTCCCTTCAATAATTACAGGGTGTCTGAGGCTTCCAGAGTTAGAGACATTTGGTACTGCAAAAGGCTGAGCCTGGAAGGGCAGGGACCTAACAGATGGAAGGAACTGGCTCAGACTAGCCTGGAGGATCTTCATAGAGGATGCAGCTGCTAGCAGGGCTGGCTGGGAAAGGTGGCCTCATTCATAGGCAGCGCCAGGCTCTAGAAGCAATCAGCCACAGGGTGGAGAGCCCAGGACTGCTCACAGAGCCAGCAACAGCATTGTGGAGCAAGTACCTTTGGCCCTTTGCAAGTTCAGCCCTGTTTCTCTCCTTCCTCCCCTTCTAAATTAAGCTCCCTGTTTTTGGCTTACGCAGAAGCTGAGAGTTGGGATCTGCTGGACTCCTTCACTTTCTGGCAGGCCTCCTGCCTCAAAGTCCCAAGTGGAAGCTTCCATTCCCTCCCAGCCCAGTACTCTCCCACCCTTGCACCTCCCATCACTCCACCCAATCACTCTTCAGGTCACAGATGGGCTGTTGGGGGAGGTGGAGGGAGCCATCAGTAAGGGGGTTTACTGAGTGCTTCAAAATCTACCATAATTTACTGCACATTTACTATGTCAGGCATCTTGCCCAGTGTCTCATATGCTGAATATCAGCATATGTGCCCTAGGGAAGTACCTCTTTTCATCCCCCATTTTGTGAGTGAGGAAATAAGTCCATGTAATTTAGTGATATGCTTGAGGTTTTATGCCAAAGCCAGGATTTGGACCTATCAGTCTAGCTCCCAAGGGGGTGCTTCTCAGTGTAGAGAGGCAGAATGAGAAGAGCAGGGCTTGGGAGACATGTTAGTTTGAAATCTGGACCCACCACTTAACTCTGCTAGCAAACTTGGGAATTGATCTCTCTGTACATCACTTTCCCATCTAAAAAATAGGGATAATGATATTACCTCCTTCATAATGATAGTACCTCCTTCACAGAGCTGTTAAAGGATTGTATGGGCCAATACATGTAAAATGCTTAGGTCAAGAGTCAGCACATAGTAGGCACTCTCTGCACATTTGCTAATAAGTACATCAGGGTGCCTCTGTGTCTTGGTGACTTCCCTGCAAAGCTGCCTGAAATCTCTGTACCAGAGAGAGCCTGGGGCTTCCCCAGATCACAGGGCACTCACTGGGATGCCAGGTGCACCTTCAACAATCCTGGCCAAGACCCAATGCGCCTTCCCAGAGGGTAGGATGAGGCTGGGGTAGAGGGATACTTTATCCTTTCTTGATCCCTTTACTGTTCTTTGCCCTCATACACACTTAATCCTGGAAAACTTTTTAATAATGAGAATTATCCAGAAGGAACTAAATTCCATAGACCTAGATTTGTACCTTTCATAAGCTCTGTGACTTCAGACATATCAGAAGAGTTACACACCTTAGTTTCTTCATCTATAAACTAGGTACATGACAGAGTGGAAGGCAACCAGATGGAGAAGGGCCTGAGCGGGGAAAGGTGGCCCCAAAGTCATTGCCTTCATGGCAGATTTGTCCTAGGTGCCTTAAGAGCTCCTTAGTGCCCTGCAAGGGTTGAACTCTTTGAGTGACTCCTCAAAGTCAAAGTGAAAGACCTGTGGTCTCTTTGGCTTCTTTGAGTCCCAGACACTTTGGTCAAATTCAAGGTTTAGTGTTCAGTATCATTAATTATTAGAGAAATGCAAATCAAAGCCAAAATGGGCTATAACCTCACACCTGTTAGAATAGCTATTATCAAAAAGACAAGAAATAATTTAAGTTGGAATGTAAACTGGTCCAGCCATTGTGGAAAACAGTATGGAGTTTCCTCAAAAATTAAAAATAGAACTATAATATCCAACAATTCCACTTCTGCTATTTATTCAAAGGAAAGGAAAACACTAACTCAAAAAGACATCTGCATTCCCCATGTTCATAGGTGCATTTTTTTATGATAGCCAAAACATGGAAACCACCAAATGTCCATCAATGGATAAAGAAAATATGATATGTGTGTATGTGTGTATATATATACACACACAGATATATATTATACATACATGACATATAGCTATATAATAAAATACTATTCAGCCACATAAAAAGGAAGAAATCCCACCATTTGTGACAATATGGATTGACCCTGAGGGTATCATGCAAAGTAAAATAAGTCAGACAGAAAAATAAATGACCTCACTTATATGTGGAATTTGAAAACAAAACAAAACAAAAAAACTTACCAAACTCACAGATACAGAGAAGAGACCGGTAGTTGCCAGAGGCAGGGTGGAGGGGAGAATGGTGGGTGAAATGGGTGAAGTTGGCCAAAAGGTACAAACTTCCAGCTATAAATAAATAAGTCCTGGGGATATAATGTACAGCATGGTGACTAGTTAATAATTCTGTGCCATATATTTGAAAGTTGCTAAGAGAAAATATCATTTTAAAAAAGGAAAAATTCAAGGTTCAGAAGAATGGATGATTTTAGCTTTGAATTTATCATAGATGCAAACTCAGAAAGCTGCTTATTGGAGATGTTAAGATGGAGAATTTCTGGTCCCTGTGGCTTGATTCTCTTAAAAGAAATTTTGACTCTAATGAGAGACAAAGAAGGACACTATGTAAAGGAAGCAATTCAACAAGAATATATAACAACTGTAAATATTTATGCATCCAACATGGGATAACTCATAAAGCAGCTAATAAATCAGCTAATAACATAAAAGAAGTAATTGGCAGTAATACAGTAATAGGAGGGGACTTTAACATCCCTCTTACATCAATCATCCAAACAGAAAATTAGTGAGGAAAGAGTGGCTTTAAGTGACATGTTGGACCAGATGGATCTAACAGACAACATTCCGAAAAATTCCATCCCAAAACAGCAGAATACACATTCTTTTCAGGTGCACATGAATCATTCTCTAGAATGGATCACGTATTAGGCCACAAAAAAAGTCTCAACAAATTTTAAAAGACTGAAGTTATACCATGCATCTTTTCTGACCACAACACTGTAAAACTAGAAATTAATCACAATAGAGATCTGGAAAGAACACAAATACATGGAGGTCAAATAATATGCTACTAAACAATGAATAGGTCAACCAAGAAATCAAAAACAAAATAAAAAAATACATAGAGACAAATGAAAACGAAACACAATGGTCCAAAATCTTTGGGATGCAGCAAAAGTGATTCTAAGAAGGAATTTTATAGCAATTAAGTCTTACCTCAAGAAACAAGAAAAATCTCAAATAAACAACTACTTTTACAACTAAAGAAGCTAGAAAAAGAACAAAAAAAAATCCAAAAGTGATAGAAGGAAGGAAATAATAAAGATTAGAGCAAAAGTAAATGAAATAAAAACTAAGAAACAATAGAACAAAATCAATGAAACCAGGAACTAGTTCTTTGAAACAATCAACAAAATGGATAAATCTTTAGCAAGCCTCATTAAGAAAGAGAAAACTCAAAATCAGAAGTGAAAGTAGAGAAATAACAACCAATGCCACAGAAATACAAAGGATTATAAGAGAATATTATGAAAAATCATGTCAACAAATTGGACAACCTTGAAGAAATGGATAAATTCCTAGAAACATAGAACCTCCCAAAACTGAATCAGGAAGAAACAGAAATTTTGAATAGAATGATTACTGACAATGAAATTGAATTAGTAATCAAAAAACTCTCAACAAAGAAAAGTCCAGAACCAGATGCCTTTATAGGTGAATTCTACTAACATTTAAAGAAGAATACCTATTCTTCTAAAATTATTCCAAAAAATAGAAGAGAAAGGAAAGCTTCCAAATTCATTGTATGAGGCCAGCATTACTCAGATACCAAAAACAAAAACACTGGGAAAAAAAAGAGAGAGAGAGAGAGAGAAAGAGAGAAAGAGAGAGAGAGAGAAATACAGGCCAGTATCTCTAATGAACACAAATGCAAAAATTCTCAACAAAATATTAGCAAACTTAATCCAACAATATTTTTAAAAAATCACTTACTATGATCAAACGGGATTTATTCTTGGGGTGCAAGGGTGGTTCTATATTTGTATATCAATCAACATGATACATCATATCAACAAGAGAAAGGATTAAAAATACAATCATTTCAATAGATGCAGAAAAAGCATTTGACAAAGTACAATATCCATTCATGATAAAATCCAACAAAGTAGGTTTAGAGGGAACTTACCTCAATATAATAAGGCCATATACTAAAAACTCACAATTAACATACTCAATGGAGAAATGGAGCGTTTTGCCCCTAAGATCAGGAATAAGACAAGGATGTTCACTCTCTGCACTTTCATTCAACAAGGTATTAGAAATCTGAATCACAGTAATAAGAAAAAGAAATATAAAGCATCCAAAATGGAAAGTAAAAAGTAAAATTTTCATTATTTGCAAATAGCATCATACTATACATAGAAAAATCCCAAAGAGTCCACCAAAAAACTACTAGAATTGGTAAATGAATTCAATTAAGGTCTCAGGGTACAAAATCAATGTACAGAAATCTGTTGTGTTTCTATACAGTAATAATGAAGCAGCAGAAAGAGAAATTAATGATCCCATTTACAATTGCACCAAAAATAATACCTATGAATAAACTTAACCAAAGATGTTAAAGACCTTTACTCTGTAAACTATAAAACACTGATGAAAGAAATTGAAGATGACCCAAATGAAAAGATATCCCATGCTTGTGGATTGAAAGAATATTGTTAAAATTTTATACTACCCGAAACAATCTAAAGATTTAATGCAATCTCAATCAAAATACCAACAGCATTTTTCACAGAACTAGAACAAATAATCCTAAAATTTTTATGGAACCACAAAAGGTCCCAAATAGCCAAAGCAATCTGGAAAAAGAACAAAACTGGAGGTGCCTCAATCCCAGATTTCAAGATATAGAACAAAGCTTTATAATCAAAACAATATGGTACTGGCACAAAAATAGACACAGAGATCAACAGAACAGAAAAGAGAGACCAGAAATAAACCCATGATTATATGATCAATTAATGTTTGACAAAGGAGGCAAAATAGGCAATAGGAAAAGTCTCTTCAACAAACGGTGTTGGAAAGACTGGACAGCTACATGCAAAATGATGAAATTCTACAACTTTCTTACACAATGCAAAAAAACAAAATAAAAATGGATTAAGGACCTAAACACAAGACATGAAACTTTAAAAATCCTAGAAAAGAGTACGCAATAACTCCTCGAACATGGGCTACAGCAACATTTTCTTAGATATGTCTCCCGAGGCAAGGGAAATAAAAGCAAAAATAAACTATTGGGACTACATCAAAATCAAAAGCTTCTGCACAGCAAAGGAAACAATCAAGAAAATTAAAAGACAACCTATTGAACAGGAGAAGATATCTGCAAATGGAATACTTGATAAAGGGTTAGTATCCAAAATATATAAAGAACTTATATAACTCAACACCCAAAAAACAATCCAATTTAAAAATGGGCAGAAGACATGAATAGACATTTCTCCAAAGAAGACACCAGAGGCCAACAGACACATGAAAACGTGCTCAACAGCACTCATTATCAGGGAAATGCAAATCATTACAACAAGATACCACACTTCACACCTGTCAGAACGGTTAAAATAAAAAACACAAGAAACAACAAGCATTAGCGAGGATGTAGAGAAAGGATGTAGAAAAAGGAACCCTTGTGTACTGTTGGTGGGAACGCAAACTGGAGTAGCTACTATAGAAGACATTATGAAGGTTCTTCAAAAAATTAAAAATAGAATTTCCACAAGCTCCAATAATTCCACTACTGGACATTTACCCAAAGAATAATAAAACACTAATTTGAAAAGATACATGCACCTCTACATTTCCTGTAGCATTATTTACAATAGCCAAATTATGGAAGAAGCTCAAGTATCTACTGATAGATAAATGTCTAAAGATGTGAGATACACACATATATTGGTATATATGCATACACACATGCATGCCTACACACACACACACGCACACACACACACAAACACACAATGGAATACTACTTCAACCATAAAAAAAAGACTGAAATCTTGCCATTTGCCACAACATGGATGGATCTAGACAGTATAAGGCTAAGTGAAATCAGTCAGAAAAAGACAAATACCACAGGATTTCACACATATGTGGAATTTAAGAAACAAAACAAATGAAGAAAAAACGATAAACCAAAAGAAAGAGACTCTTAACTAGAGAAAACAAACTGATGGTTCCCAGGTTGGGGGGGAAGTGGGAGGGATGAGGGGGATGGGTGAAACAGGTGGAGGGGATTAAGAGTCCACTTATCATGATGAGCACTGAGTAACGTATATAATTGTTGAATCACTTTATTTTATACCTGAAACTAATATAACACTGTATGTCAACTATACTGGAATTAAAATTAAAGAATAAATGAAAATTTTAAAAATAATAAAAAAATAAAAAAGAGAAAGCTAGGCAAGGAAAGAAAAGTGTCAAAGAACCCAAGCTAAATGACAGGAGCCGGCTCCTCTGGTTTCATGCTCCCTTGTGGCAGCTGTGGGAATGGCTTCTATCTTCACTACCACTCAGAAGAGTAGATGGCTCAGCAACTGACAGGGTATAAAGAAGAGATGGAAAGGGCCTTGTGGGCTAGTACATGTCTGCCCATAGTCTCTGCTAGTTGTAATCACCAAGGCTGAGTTTTTTGTTTGTTTGTTTGTTTTAAGATTTTTTTTATTTTATTTATTTGACAGAGAGAGATCACAAGTAGGCAGAGAGAGGCTGAGTTTTAACATTGTCTTTTCACTGGACTCTAAGTTCCATGGGGGTATACCCTGTCTGGCTTCTCCCCACTTGTGTTCCTAGTTCTTGGCACAGTGCCTGGCATGTGGCTGAGCTTATTGATATTTGTAGAATGATAACTGAATGAATGTTAGCTATTGTTATTATTATTGAAATGTATTATGTATTATTACTGAAATTCCCTTTTCTGTAGTATAAACCATGCTTGCTGAGCTTGTGATCTGTTGGAGAGAGAGCTTGGTGGATGCAAGCCTCAATTTTCCATACTCAAAACAGGATAAAGTTTTCCCAAACGCTGGTCTATGAAATACAAGTATATTATAATGTCATAAAATAAATATCTGCCAAATAAAGATTATTTGGTCAAATAAGATTAGAAAGTGCTATCAATCATATTTTCCCCCCTTGCATCTCAGTATATCAATGATTTAGATGTTCTGAGAAGCCCTGCAATATAAAAATCTGCTTATCTTCGCTTACCAATTGCCCATGGAACCATTTTCTCATATAACATGCATGGATATCTCTTGCTACACAATCATTCAGAAACTGCTGAATTACACTTGAGCTTTTTGAAGGCAGAGCAGTATATCTCCTAAGTGTCTAGCAATGTTGTAAACATAAACATTGGTCAGGAAGTACACACTGATAGACTATCCTAGCAGTCCTGTATTTTTTTAAATATATTTCTGAGGTTTATTTCCAAAAGAGCAAAAGCTTGATTGGAACTTAATATAATTGCTGATAAATCATAATTAATTTATTTCCCTCTATGCCAAGATTAAACCAATGCAGTTTGTAATGATTTATTCACAAATATAATGGAACCATAGGATTGATTCTAATTCAAGCTCTGTCACTCTAGCTCTGTGGCCTCAAGCAAGTTACTAATTTTTGAGTGGCTTAAGAGCCCTTGATTTTTTTTTAAATTTTTTATTTTTTTATAAACAATTTTTCCCCCAGGGGTACATGTCTGTGAATCGCCAGGTTTACACACTTCACAGCACTAACCATAGCACATACCCTCCCCAATTTCCATTACCCCACCCACCTTTCCCGACCCCCTCCCCCCAGCAACCCTGTTTGTTTTGTGAGATTAAGAGTCACTTATGGTTTGTCTCCCTCCCAATCCCATCTTGTTTCTTTTCTTCTCTTTCTGCCCTCCTAGTCCCCCATGTTGCATCTCCACTTCCTCATATCAGGGATATCATATGATAGTTGTCTTTCTCTGATTGACTTATTTCACTAAGCATGATACCCTCTAGTTCCATCCACGTCGTTGCGAATGGCAAGATTTCATTTCTTTTGATGGCTGCATAGTATTCCATCGTGTATATATACCACATCTTCTT
>PISX010023526.1:0-29526 GCA_004024625.1 Mellivora capensis
GAAGCATGCTAAGTTGCAGATGCCTGAGAGTTACATTAGCAAGACGAATCTGGCCTATGGATTTTGCTATTTAGCTTAAAAGAAGAGTTTCTCTCAGTCTCTGTCTCTCTTTTTATTCATCCATATGGCAAAGATTTATTGAAATCATTCCATATATGATGATATGCTTGGGAATGATGCCACAAATTCAAGGTCTCTGCACTCAAGAAACCTATAGCTTATTAGAGAAGACTTATAATAAGTCGATATATAACATAGTATGAAGACCCAGAATGCAATAGACAGAAGAAAAGAGGCAAAGTATGACCCAGACAAAGTTTATGGGAAGACTCCTATTATTAGGACTCTTCACATGGCTCCCAACATATGTTTGCTGAATGAAACAATGAAAACTAGAGGGAAAACGTAGTTCACATATGGGAACTAATTACTGGGCTCCATGTGCTAAGAAAGAAATTCATAAAAAAGCCATGACTTTGAAGGTTTCTCTTTTCCATTACTTTAATTTTTTCCCTAATAACAGATTAGAATAAAATTTAAAATCTGCTAATGTTTACTGACCAAGTACTGTCAGAGCCTATAGTGGTATCTTCATTGATAATCAAAAGTTGTAGAATAGAAATTGAAGTAATTCATCAGAATTATACAGCTAGAGTAGCTCTGTTCCAGGAAAGAGGGAGTAGATATATTTTCCCTGTTTACATTCTGTGCAACTATACACTCTAAACATTATATATAAAGCAAATATAAGAAGACTCTGAAAAGTGGAGAATAGAAGGCAGACTGGCTAGGGACCATGAGTCCAAAGGAATAGCATGATGGTAAGATCTCTAGGTTTTCCTTTTATCTCAAATAGCATATACTCAGGGCCGAAGAAGCCAACAACTCAGAAACACCAATAGTAATAGACAGACAAGAACATACAAATTGCAATAAAATAATATTTTGTTTGTTTTTGTTTGTTTTGCCAAAGACCTAAGAAAGGGACAGCCAAACAAGGCAGAATACTTTTAGACAAAACCCAATTTACTCCAGCTTTAAAAAACAAACAAACAAAATAAATGGTGGCCCTATTCCACCCACACCAGTAAAGGCCAATGGGGAGCCTAGGTTTCCACAAACACCAGGCTGTAAGAAAGTTTACCAACCCTTATGCCAGGGTTGTGTCAGAAAGGACTGAGTAGGGAGCCAGGATTTCCTCCCCACTTGGTAGTAATGAAGTCCTCCTTACCTCTCCCCCTCACTGCCATGGTGTCAGTTGAGACCATGTGGAAAATCAGTTCTTTATCTCTACTCACTAATAATGAGGTATCCCTCTTCTTCCCAGCAGGGTGTTAATAAAGAAGTACTAAAGAATCATGACTTTCACTATCATCTAACTTTAATGAGGCATATCTCTCCCCATGGTATTAGTGGAGGCCATATGGAAAGCAGTAACAAGACACTCCTACCCCTCCCAGGCAGGGAGGTATCCATGGAGGACTATATGAGAGCTAGAGCTCCCATTCTTGCTCAGCAGTAACAAGGAACCCCTCTTTGGGTATCACTGGAAACTGAGTAGGGAACCTAGACTTATATATTCAGGTAACAGTTTGTGCCTGACAGTAATGAGATAGTGGTCCCCCTTCCCTTGCCATAGCAGTTTTAGAGAACACCAGCTAAAACAGAAATTTTAAATACAATCCCGTCTCATAACATAACAATCAAAATATGTAGGTTTCATTCAAAAATCACTTGTCATACCATGAACCAGGAAGATTTCAAACTGAATGAGAAACATACTCAATAAAGTCAGCATTGGGATGATAGAAGATGTTACAAAGATAGAAGAATAATCACAAATACCCTTGGACAAATGAAAAAATAGAAAATCTAAGCAAAGAAATAAAAGAGATAAAGAATAAATAGAAGTATCAGAACTGAAAAAAACAAAAACTGAAATAAAAAAACAAAACAAAACAGAATGAAACTTAATAGATGGCCTCAACAGCAGAATGGAGGAGACAGGGAAAAGAATCAGTCAACTGAAAGATAAAACTTTGAATGAAAAATGAAATCATTCAACCTGAACAATGGGAGTAAATAGACTGAACACACACACACACACATACACACACGCAGATGAACTCACACAGACACAGTCTTAGGAACATGTGAGATTGTCTTTGACAAAGGATCTAACATTTGTGCCTTTGGAGCTCTAGGAGAGGAGAAAAAGGGCAGGGCTTAAAAAATCATTTGGGGCACCTGGGTGGCACAGTCAGTAAAGCTTCTGAGTCTTGGTTTAGGCTCAGTCATAATCTCAGGGTCCTGAGGCTCCCTGTTCAGCATGTAGTCTGCTTGAGATTCTCTCCCTCTCCCTCCCCTTTGTCCCTTACCCTTCTCTCTCTCTCTCTCTCTTTTTCAAATAAATAAAATCTCTCTCTCTCTTTTTTTTAAAGATTTTATTTATTTATTTATTTATTTGACAGACAGAGATCACAAGTAGGCAGAGAGGCAGGCAGAGAGGGGGAAGCAGGCTCCCTGCTGAGCAGAGATCCCGAAGCAGGGCTCGATCCCAGGACCTTGAGATCATGACCTGAGCCAAAGGCAGAGGCTTAACCCACTGAGCCACCCAGGTACACCCAAATAAATAAAATCTTAAAAAAATAATTTAAAGAAACACTAAAAGAATTCCTCAAATTCAACAGACACAAAACAGATAATCACATAAAAAATGTGATCACATCAAAAAATGGGCAGAAGACATGAACAGACACTTCTCCCAAGAAGACATACAAATGGCTAATAGACACATGAAAAAATGTTCATCATCATTGGCCATCAGTGAGATTCAAATCAAAACCACATTGAGATACCACCTTATACCAGTCAGAATGGCCAAAATTACAAGATAGTAAACAACAAATGTTGGAGAGGATGTGGAGAAAGGGGAACCCTCTTACAATGTCGGTGGGAATGCAAGTTGGTGCAGCCACTTTGGAAAACAGCGTGGAATAGAGCTTAAATCATATGGTTTCACTTACTTGTGGAGCATAAAGAATAACACAGAGGACACTGGGAGATGGAGAGAAGTGAGATGGGGGAATTTGGAGGGGGAGACAAACCAGGAGAGACTGTGGACTCTGAGAAACAAACTTGAGGGATTTTGCGGGGGGGCTGGGGGAGCAGGGATTGGGTGAACCTGGTGGTGGGTATTATGGAGGGCACTTATTGCATGGATCACTGGGTGTGGTACATAAACAGTGAATGCTGGAACACTAAAAAAAAAAAATAAATAAATAAAATAGGGGTGCCTGGGTGGCTCAGTGGGTTAAGCCTCTGCCTTTGGCTCAGGTCATGATCTCAAGGTCCTGGGATAGAGCCCTGCTTCGGGCGCTGCAGCAGGGAGCCTGCTTCCCCCTCTCTCTCTGCCTGCTGCTCTGCCTACTTGTGATCTCTCTCTCTCTGTCAAGTAAATAAATAAAATCTTAAAAAAAAGAAAAAAATTAAATTAAATTAAAAGAATAAAAAAGAAACGCTAAATGAAAACTTCCCAGATTTGGCCAAAGCCCCACAAACTTACAAATACAAGAAGCTAGTAAAACCTTGAACATTATAAGCCCAAAGAACCCACACCAAACCACATTATAGTCCAAACTTCTGAAAACTAAAGACAAATAAAAAAAAAATTAAAGCAGAGAGAAACATCACATTACATACAGAGGAAAAACAGTTCAAATGACACTGGATTTCTCACCACAAACCATGAAGGCCAGCAGAAAATGATGCAACATTTTTTAAGTTCTGAAAGAAAAGAACTGCTCCCTCAGTACCCTACATCCAGTAAAAATATTCTTCAAGAATAAAGAGAAGGGGCGCCTGGGTGGCTCAGTGGGTTAAGGCCTCTGCTTTCGGCTCGTGTCATGATCCCAGGGTCCTGGGATCGAGCCCCACATCGGGCTCTCTGCTCAGTGGGGACCCTGCTTCCCCCCCTCCCCCGCCTGCCTCTCTGCCTACTTGTAATCTTTGTCAAATAAATAAAAATTTAAAAAAAAAGAATAAAGAGGAAATTAAGGCATTCTAGGTTGAAGGAAAACTAAAAGAATTTGTTGCCAGCCAATCTGTACTAAAAGATTAACTATCTTGGTCATTGGGAATTTGACTAAGAAATAACTCATTAAATCAGTTGTGATAATATAGGGGGAAAAATAAATGTTTTCTGGTAAACAAAGTGAAATAATTTCCTACAAGATGTTTTATTTTGTTCTTGCATTTCTCCCTCTCTTTCTCCCCCTGAGTGTGCTTTTCCAGACTCTAACAATCTATAGTGTATGTGTGCCGTATAAACAGGAGTATTCTAAGACCTTAATGTCCATTTTGCGTTGACTTTTAGTTTCTGACCAGGCTTCATCTTAATGTTGTCAGCCTCACCCAGAGATTCCCCCAAGCACTAGATGAGGGTCATCAAAATGAAGTTCACAGCCCATTCACATCAGAATGAATTGAATTGTTTATGAACTGTGGATCCCTATGCATCGCCCCAGGCTTCTTGGGCCAGAATAAGGTAGCACTAAAACTATAGTGTTAGCAAGCTCCCAGGTGATTCTTGTCCACACTGAAGATCAAGAACCACAGTACTTGATTATACAAGGGATCTTTACCAATGCAACCATTTGTGGGCAAGCTAGGCCTGATTTGTCTCATCAACATGCACACTGTTTTCTCCTTGGCTTGTTCCCACACCCTCCCTGCATTTTCTGATGGGATTTCTTTGCCATTCTGCCCACTACCTTCTAACAGGTGAGGTGTCCAGCTGAACTTCCCTCTACTCAGCAACCATACACACACATTTATTTTCACAAGGATATTTTCAGGCTGTATCTTCAGCCTGGTTCAAGGCGCCAACATTTGACAGCTGTGATGACAGATTTTAAAGTAGAGATCTGTTGCTTTGAGGGGTGCCCATTTTTCATTCTCTTTCATTGTCCACAGGGTACAGTGGCAAGAGGCTCAGAAGTCAGGTGGACCTGAGTTTGAATCCCTGCCTGACCATATACACTAGCTAGCAAGTAGCATTCTCTCTGAGCCCATTTCCTCATTGAAAACAGAAGTAATTCTTACCAGCTGAACTCAAAGGTTTGTTAAGAGAACTTTGTGGAGGGGAGGCAGAATGTAATAGTGAGGAAGCACAGACTTCGGAGTTCATAGAGAACTGGTATAAATTCTGCTTCTGCCTCTTGCCAGCTGTCAGGTTTGGGGCAAGTTATTTTACAGAATGAGGATAATATAAAACTACCTGGACCAGCATTGTGATGATTTATTCAGAGGAGCCAGGCAAACGGTGAGTGCTCAGAAAATTGCAACCATTATTATTTTTGCTTTTGGGAAAGAAGTTTGCACATTGTTGAGGACACAGGAATTTTTGCCCATTATTATTAATAATGTTTAAATATTTTGAGCAGAACTCTCAGCTCTGCAGCCATAAAGTAGATTTCAGAGGTACACAGACCTGGGATGAATGCCTACCCTAGTATTCCTTACCTGCATAAGAAACATGGCTTTGGCAAAAGTTGCTTAATGTTTCTGAGCCTCAGGTTTTCATAAATAAAGGGGTAGTGATATTTACCTCATGGGATTGTTGTAGGTCTCTATAAGAGTTTCGTTCGTCTTTTCTCTTCCCTTCCTACCTTCTCTCTCCCCAGGAGAAGGGGAGGCAGGCTAACACTGTACTTTGGCTTATAATCAGATTCTGGCTAATAATGATGATATTCATTTGTGATTCATTTGTGAAAATCGTGATTGCAGCTTTCAAGTTATTGATCTAGCTGGAGGACTCCAATGTTCTTGACTTAAATCAGGACTGTGATTATTTGTTCTAGAAACCAGTTTTCTAGGTTCTTGAATTGACTGCTAAACACATAGTCAAGTGCTTTCCTGGGTCAACATTTAAAGAATGGATGTGGTTAATTTTAGACTTTAGTTGGGTTTAGAATTTCCTAAGCTTGGATTATAGCATGGGCATCCTTGAGCCATAAGCTGCATCTCTGCTTTTAGAGGAAAAGTAGTAATGAATAACTTGCATTTGCAGAAAACTCAAAGTAATTATTGAAAATGATATTTGTCAAGTGTCTAATACCTCGTCTAACACTCATAATTTTATTGCCTGAAACAATAACATTCTAGGAGGAAAATCAACTTGGTTTAGAGAGTTTTTCAACTTGTTCTCTTTAGATAAGTCAAATATTAATTTTGGATAATAGATCTGTGATTTACACTTCATAGACTGAAAAGATATCCAGATGCAGGAAGCAACATGTTGTAGTTCCACTTTATTTTTCTGTTCTGATTCCTTTTTATTATTATTATTATTTTTTTAATTTTTACTTATTTAACTGGTAGTTCTGACCCCATTTCCCTCTAGTATTTCATTGGGTTATTTATTCTTTATAAAAACATAATAACAAAAATTTTACTCTTATTCAATGTTTTCCCGGATTTTTCAGTGATCATTGACAATAACAGTAATGGTTACATTTTTTAGTTTCCTCTTAATTGCAGAACTCATTGTATTGTTTATCCTTTTCTTTTTTTCTTTCTTCCTACCCTGCCCAACTGCACACTGGATTATCACTGTACTCTGAGAACATTTCTGAGTTAAATTTCCCTTAGTAGGATAACAAAAGGAAAGATAATTAAAATGAATATATGGATATTAGGTTCATTTGTGTTCAACTACGTACACAATCTTGAAAACAGGCATGATAGTCTTCTATTTAAAGAGTGATAGGGACGCCTGGGTGGCTCAGTTGGTTAAGTGGCTGCCTTCAGCTCAGGTCATGATCCCAATATCCTGGGATCGAGTCCCACATCGGGCGACACATAAATACATAAAATCTTTTAATAAATAAATAAATAAATAAATAAAGAGTGATAGAAAAATCTTGATAACTTCTCTAAATTTGGGAAGTCTTAAAATCTCATTAATTTCTATTTAGTTTTAAGAGTTATGAACAATTATACTATTTATTAATGGAAAGTACATGGTTATTGTAGTTCCTCAAAGAACAATATTATCCTACAGATATTGCTGATTGTGATCCAGTGTCCAGAGTCATCCAAAAAGGTGCAACTGGCATTGAAATTAATGGTTTTGCTTATTGCTTAAAAAAAAACACCAATGTGCATTATATAGAATGTAATTAATGCCTAATCCTTTTTTTTTTTTTTAATTTATTTATTTGTCAGAGAGAGAGGGGGAGAGAGTGGGCGAGCACAGGCAGACAGAGTGGCAGGCAGAGGCAGAGGGAGAAGCAGGCTCCCTGCTGAGCAGGGAGCCCGATTCGGGACTCGATCCCAGCA
Organism: Mellivora capensis; assembly: GCA_004024625.1. Classification (NCBI taxonomy): domain Eukaryota; kingdom Metazoa; phylum Chordata; class Mammalia; order Carnivora; family Mustelidae; genus Mellivora; species Mellivora capensis. Next base: position 7,342 of record PISX010023526.1, read on the forward strand.
CGCTGGGATCATGACCTGAGCCGAAGGAAGCCGCCTAACCAACTGAGCCACCCAGGCATCCCTTTTTTTTTTCTTAAACCAAGAAACAGATTCTTTTTTTTTTTTTTTTAAAGATTTTATTTATTTATTTGACAGACAGAGATCACAAGTAGGCAGAGGCAGGCAGAGAGAGAGGAGGAAGCAGGCTCCCCGCTGAGCAGAGAGCCCGATGTAGGGCTCGATCCCAGGACCCTGGGATCATGACCCGAGCTGAAAGCATTAAAATTCTAAAATATTAAATGACTAAACTATTTTTGAGCGCAGGGGCTAATAAAATAAAAGGATACTTTTATTTCTGCTAATATTCATCTTGCTGAAAATTGTAGATTCTGGAGAGGTAAAAATGAATAGGCAATTCAGTAGAATAAGCCATAAAGAAGAATATCTCACATGTATTTGTTATGCATTGATTTTGTTGAACTTCAGTAAAATTTTGTGAAGCACTTTGTGTGAAATACTTACAATTTTTCCTATAATCCTGGAGTGTTACAGTTATTAATTTTAAATAGAAAGCGTTGTCTCTTTTCTCATTAATGGAGGGAGACAGATGCTTTACCTGAAGCTATGGGCTGCAAACAACCCTAGTCGTCAGTCACATCATTTACATTATGTTGAGATTTTGGTTTTGGCCTTTGCTTATTCAGAAATAATGCATGTCATCAGAATTTTTTACTGTGATTGCATTTTTAGTTGATGTACTCTGCTAGATCTAACACTAGAGTACAATTGCACGGAACGTCAGTGGATTCTCTAAGTTCTGAGAAAAATACATCACGTTCTGAGCTAAGAGATTTATCTTTCATGTGAATCTGAACTATAGAAAATACTTCCCTTTTTTCTTTAACTATTGTAGGACATAAGCCATTTCTCTTATATACATTGTTCCTATTACTCTACATAGGGATGTAATATCAGTCCAGTGCATGGGTACTTGTGATCAGAATCCCATCATTCCATTTCTCATTAGAGGAAATGCATAGGAAACTCTACAGTTTGGACTCCAAATATCCGATTACCAGATGGCAAGTTAGCCTCGATGTAGTGCAAACATTGTCTGTTTGTAAGACTGATATTTGCACACACATCTTTGGCAGATGATGATAAAGCATTGCACAGAAGAAGCATGCCTCCTGAGTCACACAGAGAATGTCTTCCTCAAGTCTGTTTTCTCTCTTTGAAAGGCTGATGGACTCTTTTAAATACAGAGATATTTTGAGGAAGACTTTGGAAGTTAAATGGGGAGAGGTATATCTCCAATCTGGGCAGTTTTCACTTTTCTTTCCCAGGTAAAGTTCAGGCTTAGAATAGCTTGCTCATCTACATCTTGTTTGTTTGTTTTAAAGTCTGGCCTAGTGGATTGATAGCCATATGCAATGACACTCAAGTCCCTTAGTAAAGATGGATGTCCATATGGATAGGTAGATAATGTCTGTGTGTGTATGCCCGTGTGTGTGTGTGTGTGTGTGTGTATGCCCGTGTGTGTGTGTGTTTGCCTAGACTCATTCATTCTGTATTCATATTCTTTCATGGGAGGCCATTTAGTATTATGAAAAGGTGTCCATAGGATTTGTAATCTCTAGAGACAGTATGTATTTGGAATCTCTAGAGACAGAGGCCATGTAGGAACATGGACTCTCAAGTCAAAATTGCCTCTGTGATCCTGTACAAGTTGATAATCTTCTTCTTGAGGCTTCCTCATTTATAACCTGACAATGACAATAGTACTACTCTAAAGGCTTGTTATGGGATTAAACAAAATAAATCCATAAAGTTCTTATAAAATGGCCTCTCAGATAATAAGTAGTGTATAAGTGTTAACTTTCTTTTTATCTATGAGTCTACTATCTGTACCATACCTTGTATCCAAAAGACAGGATTGTCATTTTAAAGCCCTCAGTAAATATATGTTTTCCTGAACCAGGCCTAATGATGATTCAGAGCCATGCAACTTTGAGTAAACCAGTTTGACTCTCCTAAGCCTGTTTCCTCATCCATGATATGGGGCAATAATTGCTGCCCTGTTGTCCTCATGAAGTTATTAGGTAGACCAAATGAGAGAATATATGAAAGCATGTGTTTAGTTTGAAATGCAAGGCAGATAGTTGTAATGCCTTTGGAAATAGCTTAACTCCAAAAAGCAATGAGATGACTGATTCTGGCTTACTTCTTATGGTCATGATAAGACACTTACATGTACAATTCTATTATAGGTAGGAGATGCTAGTGTATCAGGAGGTTCTGGAGCAAGTGCTTCAGTAAAATTAAAACTATGGATAAATTATTTCTGATTTTTAAAATAGTAGAAAGAGAATAAATTATCATCATCCAAGCTTTAGTAATCCTCTGAAGTAATTTTTAACATTCTCAGTTACCTGGATTATTAGCTTGCTTATGTAATGTCTTATTTGGAGCCTGATGTGTTAGGAACATATAATATACCAAAGGCCAAGAGAATCTCAACATTTGGAGAGATTTTATTTATTGATGTATTAGGAGAATATCATGACACTTTTCAGAGAACCCCTCACTCAAGATTGTTTTCATCTGAGGAAATTAAAAATGTATGCCCACAGAAACTTTGCTCAAGGCATTTTGTTCAGCTTGCAAACATTTGGTTCTTCTTTTATAGGATAAAGAATCTGTCTCACTAGCTCTTATAGTTTAGAAAATATTTCTATCAGATAATATAAAAATCTTGCCTATAATTCAGGTAGATTTTAAAAATCAAATTAAGGCTTCCTGGATGGCTCAGTTGATTAACCATCTGCCTTTGGCTCAGGTCATGATCCCCAATTCCTGGGATGGAGCCCCACACCAGGCTCCCTGCTGGGCTGGAAGCCTATTTCTCCTTCTCCCTCAGCTTGCCAGTCCCCCTGCCTGCCTGTGCTCTCTCTCTGTGTAAAATAAATAAATAAAATCTTAGGGGGAAAAAAAAGTCAAATTAAGTAGCCTATTCTGATGTTATGGCCTTTTAAAATCCATTATTTTAGAGAACCTTATTAGAATGAATAGTGTCTATTGCCTTTAATTTAAGATTTTCTATAGTATCTAGGTCTCAGTAGTATGGGGAAGTACATTGAACCCACACAGAACTAAACCTTCTAACTAAAGTATCCTTAAAAGTGTTTAGTCTCAAGCCAGACTGCTTTATTATTTTTCCTACCCATAATAGAGTACTCCCTTGTACTCCATTTTGGAAAGATGTATACTAAGCCTCAGAAAGGTGAGTGGCTCAAAGCTCATGAGAGGTCAAAGAGAGTCACTCAAAGGTGAGTAGATGATTTCTCTATCTTCATCTCTTGCTTCATAGCATTGCTCTTAAAAAGAAACACATTTTTTGAGATTTCTACCTATATTATTTTATTAGTGATGCCTCTATTGAATCAGCTCTTTGAACTCTGTTTTATTATTGAAATGGCTTTTATACCACCCACATCTGATATTGCTCATAATTTCTTACTGAGGTACTTTTGGACATCACAACAGGCCTGGGTGATTCACAGTCATAAATAATTGTCAGTGTAGATAATAGCTGACTGCCCAAAGCTGATAGGTTTGAGGTCTCTAAGCAATCATGTTTAATATCCAGAAGTTCATTTTCTTGAACTCAAGAGGATGCTAGCACCTAACTGCCAAAGTTCATGTTCTGAGAATAATAGTGTCTTACCATAATTTCCGAATAAACATGTCCTTATTATTAATTAAAAATGTTCTGTGCATAAAACATACTATTACTGTAGGGTTTTTTTTCTCCAGCTAATGAGTCAAAGTACTGGGAAGATCACTTTTTAAAAATATTTCAAAGTATACCTGATGCTTATTGTACCCCATCTCCAGAATTCTATTACATTTGAGTTAATTTTTGATAAAGTCCATCATGAAATATGATGCTATTTTTACATGGGCCATCATCACTCATTAACCTTGGCAGTTTATGTCTCAGTGAAAGAAAATAGGAGGAAGAAAAAAAATGCAAAGCAAAAGGTCAGTAAATCTGAGAAATGTACTGGATAGTCTCCATATACTCCTTTATATCCCTTCTCTCCCATCCTGTAGCCCTACGAAAGCATTGGCAGGGCTCTTATGCCTTCTGGCTTCTGGTTGGACAAGGCCAATGGGAGGCACTAGTAGAAGATTGGAGAATGGGAGAAAAGTGAGGTCTGGGTTTTGTTTTCTATCTCCATCTTCATAGAGCTATAGTTTATTAAAGGCTGTGTTACTTTCCAAGGTCACAGTTCCTGCAGGTGCTTTGGTATAGATGCAGTTCTCTCTGGAATTTCAGTCACCTCTCCACCTTCTTATTCCTTCAGGTTGTAGAAATAAGAAGCAAATATTTCCTCTACTGCTAACCCTTGTGGATTCACCTCCCATGTTGATTTCCCTTGCCTCTGCCCCATGGCTGTTAATTGTCCTGTCATCAGTCTCTCTCTGGTCACTATTTCTGAGTGTTCCATCTGTTCCTGTTAGTGTCTGATTGATACAAGTAGAAGAGTGCAAAAAAAGAAGGCAGGGCTGTAGCCAGGACTGTTGGCTTTAAGCTCTGGTTTTGCTGCTTCCTAGCTGTATGACCTCAGGCAAATCTCTCATTCTTCCAGGAGTGCAATTTCCTCAATTGTGCAATGACAGGCAGTTGAACCAGATTTTAAGCTCTAAAAATTCTATGTTCTGTATTCAACTCAACATATAGAAATGGCCACCCTTATGTCATTAATAAATTTTTCAGTCATTTTCAGAGGGGTGAAAAAAGCAACCCTAGTTGAATTGATGTCAGCACTTAGTAATATTGTCCATGAACTCAGGGAACATAATTCATACATTGAAATTGCCTTATTTGGATGTTTCTCCAGTGTTTTCTCCTTTTGCATATAAATATTATCCAAATAAAGATATATCCCTTGTCAGTTCTGTTGAAAGGACTCTGTAGACAATCAGGTTAGTCTCAGATTGGTTTTAAGTGAAGCACTTAAAGTTACCACTTCACTCAGGCACCAGTTTGGATATGAAAGATGATTTTTCAGGTCCCTGTTCCAATTCTATTTGGAAAGAATGTTTGTGAAGCATCACTTTTCTGACTAATAATCATTTGGTCTTTCATTGGACCATATTTACAACCTGCTTTTCCTTGATGAAAGCAAAACTGCAATGACTACTATAGATGCAAAGTATGGATGTTTGAAGAATCTGTGTATTTTAGTGTGGCTGTTTCAATGGATGGTGCTGCCCTGTGTCATTTTCAGGGCCCAGATTGCTCGATCAGCAAAGCAAATGAAAATTTCACTGTTGTAACCTGGAGAACTGCTGTGGTGGGGCCCACCTCTTTGAGCTGGAGACACAGATGATTAACGGATATGGATAGAAGCCAGGTCAGAGAGAGAAGAGCAAAATTGAATATGGTCAAGTAGCAGTAACCTAAAAGAGAGATGCAGGAAAACAGTATCTCAGTAAAATGCCAGGATGATGAATTTGTATAGGGAAATGCTTTTTTTTTTTTTTTTTTAAGATTTTATTTATTTGCCAGAAGGAGAGACAGAGAGGGAGTACAAGCAGAGGGAGTGGGAGAGTGAGAAGCAGGCTTCCTGCCGAGCAGGGAGCCCAAACAATGGGGGGCTTGATCCCAGGACCCTGGGATCATGACCTGAGTCAAAGGCAGATGCTTAACAACTGAGCCACCCAGGTGCCCCAAGGGAAATGCTGTCTATTCACAACATCACTGCAGTTGTTTTCAGGAGCTATTCTCAAAAGTCTTTTTCATTCAAGGTGTTCATTTACTCTGATGTCAGGTAATGGAGGATAGACTATTGGAGCTCTCGGTTTCTGGAGACTATATAAAACAAATTAACATCATCTCTTCTATATTCCTCTATAGGACTCCAAGCTACCTACTCTATTTGTAGGATTCCTTGTCTGTGTGCCTCATCTGCCTAAGAGTTCCCTTTACAGGATTCAACATGGCACTGAGTGATATCAAAAAATGAGTCTTGGGCTTCAAAAGTTACCAAGGTTTGGTTGCCCTATCTATCATCTACCTATCTACCTATCTATCTATCTATCAATCATCTATCATCTATCTAATCATCATCATCTAATGATTCAGCAGAAAGTACAGCAGAAATCTATGTTGCATTTGTAGTTTAAAGTTATTTGCTAAGATCCATTTTCACTGACAGTTTTTAGAAGTGTTACTTCAAATCACTGTTTTGGAAAGAAATTTACTTTGGTTTCTCTTTTAACCTTTTTTTGGATGATGAATAATACTCCTACTCAAGATTCACAGGCATCTGATAACAGTTGTCTCTGGATAAAGCATGTAGGGGACTAAGAGACATGGATGGGAGGGAGATTCACTTTTTACTGTACATACTTTGTTCTGCTACATTTTTCATGCCATATATTTGTTTCAAAAGCATTTTCATGCAATCCTGAAATGAAATAAATACTTCCCCTCAATTTATGAGAATTGCTTTTGGATTTGATTTTGACCTGTTGACTATTTAAATTTTTTTAAAAATTATTTATTTGTCAGAGAGAGAGGGAGAGAGAGCGAGCCAGCACAGCAGACAGAGTGGCAGGCAGAGGGAGAAGCAGGCTCCCTGCTGAGCAAGGAGCCCGATGTGGGACTCCATCCCAGGAGGCTGGGATCATGACCTGAGCCAAAGGCAGCCGCTTAACCAACTGAGCCACCCAGGCGTCCAGACCTGTTGACTATTTAAGATATGATTTCAATTCTGTAAGCTAAGCTGCCTATGAATCTGAGTACATATTTATTATCAAAATGTTCCTGTTGAAAAGAACAAATCCCTTTCTTGAAATTTCAGTTTCATATTCATTGACAGGATCTAAGGCACTAGTGATAATGATCACTGACTCCTCCCTTGCCACTCCCGGATCAGTCACCAAATCCTAATGATTTGAGTATGTCACTCAGGTCCATTTCCCTTTCTCCAAGCCCAATCACTGTTCTAGTTTGGGAACTCATTATCTCATAGTGAGAATACTGAAACTTTGCTTAACTGGTCTTCTTGCCCCCAGGCTCTAACTCTCAACAACATTACAACAAAATTCAGTTTCCATTTTCCACAGAACAATGTTCATTAATCCTTGGCATCCTGGCTCCTACCTACAGTCTCACTGTTGTGATTTCTCTCAACATTTATTCATTTGACCTTTTTTTTTGTTTGTTTTCACTGCCCGATAATATGTTAGATATTGTGCTAGGACAATACCAAATGGAGTTCTCTCCTCAATAATGTTTACTACCCACTGGAGGAAGGGGCGTATATCAACTCATACAAATGTTGATTCAAAAACGCCAATTCTATGAGAACACATTGCTCAGAGCTAGGAAAGCATATACCTGAGGGACTTGACCTAATCTTGGGGCTTAGAAAAAGTTTCTTGAGTTTATGTTGCTAAAACAGAGATCTGGAAAATGAATTGCCGCCACTTCAACTGAGAGCTGATGTTACCTGCAAGAGGCAACCTGCCGTCCTTCAAACGGTGCAGATTTTTCTGGGTTTTTCCCCCAGGCTTTCCCTATTTTACTTGTTGATTGGCAAAACTCTCTGTTTAATTATCCTATCCTTTTCTTTGACTTTATGGAGTATTCATTATTCAAGATTCAACTTGAATGTTACTTCTGAAGACAATCTTCCCTAACCTTGGCTCCCATTCTTGAACTCCATGGCTTAGAAGAATGGCTAGCTCTCACCTCTCAGTTTCACAACATTTTATATGGTTTAGTTATTCTTGGCTTTTATCTCACTGTTACACGTACATTTGACTATATTTTTCTCTCCATCTCCTGTTGTATTATCAGAACCTAAAATGACACTCAGAACAATGAAAAGTTAGTGTATCCACTGAATCAAGTAATATTTAACAGCACATGGAATAATTGTTTTACAGGTGCCTTCATTTTCTTGCCTTTAAATTATAAATACTTAAGGACTATCTCTTTTTATAAAAATAGCATGAATACAAGAAATTCTCATTGTAAGGAATTGAAATATTTCAATTATTGTTTTATGACTCAATAGTTTGACACATGGGATGTAAGAAGAAATATTTCAATTATTGTTTTATGACTCAATGGTTTGACACATGGGATGTAAGAAAGCAGAACTGTCCTATAGAAATAGCCAAATAGCCAAAGGTACATGAGTTCTAATGCTATTCCCAACTTTTCCTAGTATTATTATTTGAACCAGTGTTTTCATTAAAGAGCAACTCAATTCTCTCACCTGAAAAAGAAATATAAGGACTTCTTTTGCTTGTTCATTATAAGAATTGAATAAGTAACATATATAAATTACCTAACTCAAATAATACAAGTTTATTTTTACATGACAGCTCTCCTCCCTGTCCTTCCCTCTTCTCTTATGTCCATCACATTTACACTACAGGCAGCTTTGTCAGAATGAGGGCCTGGGCAGGTTGGAGGATTATAGGTTCTATGCTTTCCAGGCCCCTGAAAAATAAAAAATAGGAAACTTCATCATTCACATCATGATTTCTACTCAGCTACTCACTCACTCAACAAAAATTGACCTAGCACTCTTTATACGCCAACTGGTAGTCAAGCAATAGAATAGTCCCTGAGGGTATCATCACTTTCCATTTCCAGAAGGGCTTGGAGTAGTTATGGGGAAGAGAATTAGATACTGAATGAAGAGGCCCATGAGTGGGACTGGAAAAGTAGAGCTGTGTAGGCTGCAGTCCAGCTAACTCTTGGAGGACACCAGGCTTTTTCCTGTAGTTGGGCCATTGTGCACCTGCTGGTTATGGGCTCTGGTTAGGAAGGACATTTCTCACTTTTTAACCCTGAGCCAGTATAAACCTTGAAGCTCTGGAAGCTAAAACATAACAGACTTTTGGCAAAGTCTCTGAAGATAGAGGATGTGATTAGCTGGGCCCCTCGTTATCTATGTGGGTAAATGGTGTCAATTCTTCCTATGAGGGAGAGTACAAAAGAACTAGCAAAGTTATTATGTAATTAGGTCTTTACAAGATCTTTTTTTTTTTTTTCCTGGAATGCAACAATTTTTCTTTCCTCATCTTTTTAAATGAATTGCGAAATGACAGCATATTTTCAGCACAGAAAATCAAATCAGGATTTGGAATGCCTGTATTCATAGAGAAAAATAAATCTTTGATAAGAAGAATTACTTTTAATTCTTCTGTAATTTGCAAAATAAAGAATATGTGGTTATTTAATTTGATTTGCTCTTTTGTGTTTGTAAAACTGTGCTCTAGTCTGAAACAGCTGTGCTGCCTAATGCATTTAAGGCCGATTTAGAAGGCTGGGATGTTTATTAATGATAGAGATTTGGAAGAAAAGAGTGGTAGTTATTCTATGCTGTGTTATTTAATATAATTATGAACTTTGCAATTATAAAGCTTCTGTAATCTACAGAGCACAAGGAGAGGTTGAGTGTTCTGAGGTCACCTGCTGTGTTCTATTGCATTGATAGTTCTATACCAGCACATAAGAAGCAAAACCAAGTGATGATGATAAAGCCATCCTCTCTTAAAATGTGTGTATAGATCAAGCTTATGTTACCTATTTTCAAGAAAAGTTATTTTCTTTTCTTTTTTTTTAAATTTCTTTTCAGCGTAACAGAATTCATAGTTTTTGCATCATACTCAGTGCTCCATGCAATGCGTGCCCTCCATAATACCCACCACCTGGTTCCCCCAACCTCCCACCCCCCCCCCCCTTCAAAACCCTCAGGTTGTTTTACAGAGTCCATAGTCTCTCATGGTTCATCTCCCCCTCCAATTTCCCTCAACTCCCTTCTCCTCTCCATCTCCCCATGTCCTCTGTGTTATTTGTTATGCTCCGCAAATAAGTGAAACCATATGATAATTGACTCTCTCTGCTTGACTTATTTCACTCAGCATAATCTCTTCCAATCCCGTCCATGTTGCTACAAAAGTTGGGTATTCATCCTTTCTGATGGAGGCATCATACTCCATAGTGTATATGGACCACATCTTTCTTATCCATTCATCCATTGAAGTGCATCTTGGTTCTTTCCATGGCTAAGTTATTTTATTTTCTGAGAAATGCAGTAAAAATCCTCATTCACAAGAGTTATAAGTTAGAACTAGCATGAACCATAACTGATTATGAAAGATGAACTTATTGAAAAAATAGTGAAGAGATATTTTTAGTGAAACACGGTAAGCTTCTTAGGAGACTAAAACACTTATTTTTAATATTTGAGAATAAATTTGATAAAATAATAATTACAGCTGTTAGAATATTTTATAATCAGTAAACTAAAAAAAGATAGCCTGAAATTATCTCTCTTTTGTAAATATTCATGTAATGAAGTTACAATACACAAATAAGACTGAGCATCTTCGGGTGCCTGGGTGGCTCAGTTGGTTGAGCAACTGCCTTCAGCTCAGGTAATGATCCCAGACTCTGGGGTTCGAGTCCCACTTTGGGCCCCAGCTCCCTGGGGAGTCTGCTTCTACCTCTGACCTTCTCCCCTCTTATGCTCTCTCTCACTCTCTCGCAAATAAATAAACAAAATCTTAAAAAAAAAAAAAAAAAGCCTGAGTATCTTCAATGTTCCAACCAACCAATGGGCAGGTCTGTTATATACCTGATATTATTTAATGTGGTCTTAAATATTGTGAAGTAATTGAGCGTAGTAAAGTAGTAATTGAGTATGTTTTTGATAGTTATCCTTTAAAATATTCTTCATATGGTTGTATTATGGACTGAGATGAATAAAGGGTAAAGAGGACTTAACTATTTCTTAAGGAGGTGAGAATGTGCAGGGAAGGTTGCACTGGATTTGGAGTTAGATCCCAGCTGGGCTATTTATGTACTTGAGTGAACTACAGCCAGTTTTTTAACCTATCTCAGCTCAGTTTTTTCTCTTTAAAATTAGGATAATAATATCTGCATCATAAGGTTGTATGTAGTAAGGATTAAAAATAATGTGTATAAAAGCAATTTGTAAATTACCTTATATATAATAGCCATGCTGAGCATTTAGCTAAAGTTCTCTTTGATCAGTGAGATTTCAATAAAATTAACTTAGTTTCCTTTCCAACACCAACATTTTGGGAGGTACACAATGTCCTATCACCTCACTACTATGTATGCGTATGTATTTTATATTATTTTAAATTAAAATGAATTTTTTTTACAAAATTACAGGCCATATGTTTTCATGGTGATTTCCAACTCAAAATTCTGGTCTCTCTCTCTCTCTTTTTCCCTTCTCAGCTTTATTGAAATATAATTGACAAATAACACTGTGTAAGTGTAAGGTATAAAATGTCATGATTTGTTGTACATATGTATTGTGAAATGCTTACTAAAATGAGGTGAATTTGAGTAAAAAGTCAATGTCAAAGGGCTTTCCCCTATGTTTTATTGTAGGGTTTTTATACTTTCAAATCTTATGCTTCATAATACATTTCTAGTCAATTTTTGTGAGTTGTATAATCTATGGGTCCAATTTTATTCTTTTGCATGTAGATATCCACTTTTCCCAGCACCATTTTTTGAAGAGACTACCTTCTTCCCATTGAGTATTCTTGGTTGATTTGTTAAATATTAGTTAACCATATATGGTTGGGTTTATTTCTGGGATCTCTATTCTGTTATATCAGTCTGTGTCACTTTTACACCAGTACCATACTGTTTGCTTACCATAGTTTTGTAAGATAGTTTGAAATCAGGGAGTATGATACCTGCAACTTTGTTCTTTCCCAAGATTGTTTTGCCTTTTGGGGGGTCTTTTGTGGTTCCATACCAATTTTAGTGTTATTTTTTTCCATTTCTGTGAAAAATGCCATTGGAATTTTGATAAGGACTGAATTAAATCTATGGATGGCTTTCAGGTTATGTTCACTGAACTCTTGTCCTGTCTTAAATCTTATCCTCTCCTTCCTTCTTTTCCTTCTGTTCACTACCATCCTATATATGGTACTTAATTCCTTATCTCTGATCGCCTCCCCCTCCCTCCCTGAACATAATCACAAGATCTATAACCAATCTGACTAAAGGTTTTAGGTGATATAGAACAATGCAAATCATATAGGAATATATGAAATATAGGGTAATACAAACAACTAAGAATTTGATGTGAAAAATACCTTTTCTCATAAATCCTACAGCCACTGCAACACTGATAATTTCTCAGAAGTCTGCTTTTAACAGAAATTCCAAAGCCCTACATCATTTTTGTGTGTTTCTTTTTAGTCCCTTTACCTAGGCCAATAAAATCTTGCTTTCTGTTTTGGAAGCTTCCTTTACTCAGACTTCTCCCTTAATGTTTCCCTGTTATGGAGTTTTACCCAACTCTGGTCCTCTTTGCATAATCTGACTCCTGCTTGTACCTGGTTAAACCCTTCTCTTCCAGCTACTTTATAAAGAAAAAAGCTTTGCATAACAATATATTTCCATTAGTAGGACATATTCCATCTCCCTTAGAAGACAAGAGTGACTACAGCCCATTTTGTTTTACTTATTCTATAAAAGATGGTACTATGAAACTCTCTACTAATTCCCCATTAGATCTTTGATATGACAGAGGCTCTTTTCCTCTTTCCCCTAGTTATATAACATTGCTGACATTTTATAGGAGTAATGTGAAGAATAAGCCTTTCATTTCAAAAGTTTGAGTTGACAACTTGGTCTACCATGTAGTGGCTAAGTGATGTTGGTAAGGTTTATTCTCTTTGAATAAAATGTGGTAAATAATAATCTCTTATAGTAGGTCTTTCTTGTGGTAGTTAACTAAAGATAATATATATAAAGCTTGGATACAGTGCCTGGCACATTGTAAATATTTAATAATGATTATTAGATATAAATCCACTAATATAATTTGTCTAATATACAGGGACCTGTATCTTGCTTTCTTAGTCCATTCACACATTATGGTAAAAGAAAAAAGGGATTTAAAAAACAAATATGAGGGACACCTGGGTGTCTCAGTGGGTTAAAGCCTTTGCCTTCAGCTCAGGTCGTGATCCCAGGGTCCTGGGATGAAGCCCCACATCGGGCTCTCTGCTCAGCGGCAAGCCTGCTTCCCCTCTCTCTCTCTGCTTGCCTCTCTGCCTACTTGTGATCTCTCTGTCAAATAAATAAATAAAATTAAAAAAAATAAAAAACAAAGATGAAAGACACCTGTGTGGCTCAGTTGGTTAAGCGACAGCCTTCGGCTCATGTCATGATCCTGGAGTCCCAGGATCAAGTCCCACGTCAGGGTTGCTGCTCAGCAGAGAGTCTGCTTCTCCCTCTGACCCTCCCCCTTCTCATGATCTCTCTCTCTCTTTCTCAAATAAAAAATTTAAAAAATGAAGATGAACCCTGATAGGATTCTAGATTCTAACCACTTTGGTTTTAGAAAAAAAAGTCCTGTAAAACCATTTATTTTATAACTCATTAATACTTAATTTAAAATGATGTCTCCATGACATTTTTTCTTCTTGAATTTAAATATATTTGTAAAGAGTCATCACAATATATATCATGACTAAACACATATAGGTCTTATTGAAATAACGAATTTATAAAATTAAATGTATTTAGCTTTACCAATAGCCTAGGACATGAAGATATTCATTTCAAAAAAATAAAATGCAAAAAGTCATAATTCTATAGCAGTGGTGTAACAGTGTGCTTGTATTTGTGTGCTGTAGTCCTTTTTGCAGAACCACACGCTGCGGAAATATAGACAATTTTCTTATTTTCTTAGTTTTGAGGTCAGCATAATAATAGAAAACTACTTATTGTACACCCAATATGTGTTAAATTGTTTTGCAGGAAATTCAGATGACAGTCATTATATGAGGTAGGTTACTGTTTCACAGATAAGAAAACTGAGTCTCAAAAAATTAAGAAATTTGCTTAAGTCTCCATCTCAAAATTTAAAACCAGGGCAATCTGACTCTAAAACCTAAAATCCTGCTCACATGCTTTGTTAAGAAGATGGAACAGAAAGAGGGAGTTTTCATTATGATATCCTTAATAAAAAGTGGAAATTTTAGGAAAAAGTCTTATTTGTTGAATTTAAATTTTTAAAAAGATGAAAAAACATATTATGACTTTTTTGTTTTCCAATCAAGCATTTGCTGAAAACTCTCTGTGTAAGTCACAACATCCCTTCCCATCTCCCTTTTTCCTGCAAGTCTATTTTTGTACCTTCTATGTGTCAAGCTCTGGATTAGTCACTATGATACAACAGTAAACAAAATGAGAAATTATGATGTGGAAGTAGAGACAGATATTATACAAATATCATTCCAATGAAAGTAAAATTGAGTAAGAGAAGCACTAAAAATGAAGTGGTACATAGTGTTACAAAGGGTTAAAAACTGGTGTGGAGGTGGGATTTTGATCTAGTTGGAGACAGTATAAGAGGATCATTAGTTGTTGTGGTCTAAAGGTTGAATGCATATTAACCAGGTAAATGAGGAAAGAACATTCATACAGAAAAATGAGCATGCATAAACGTCCCAAGATTCAAGATGGGAGTGCATGGTGACAGAAGAAACTAAAAGGAAGGCAACATAGCAGATTGAGTTCTTCAGAAAGCAGAATCTGAAATGCTGATTATAGTGTAGGATATTTATTAGGGAGTGCCTTTAGGATTAACACTTGGGAAAGGAATGGAAAAGAAACAGAACTGGGCAGAAAGCGAATCCAAGCTGACCCTATAGGAGCTATAGAGCTTTAATGGCCCACCAGATCTTAGAATACCTACTTCTATTAGTCATTGGATGTAGGCTGTTCTGGAAAGGAAACCATCTTGTGTAGGAAGGTATTTTTCAGCTGAGGAGGCAATCAGTCCCTGACAGGACAGATGAACCTATCTGATAAACATCCTAAAAAGTTTTTCTTTGCAAGAGAATCTAGACACAACATCATCATATTCATTATAGGTATTTTGGTTAAAACCCATAGGGTAAGGTTTCTGAATCTCAGTACTTTTGACATTTTGGACAATTTCTTATTTGTCTTCAACTTCTTTATATTCTTTGTGAGAGTTTCCTGTGCATTTCAGGATGTTTAGCTGTATCCCTGGCCTCTGTTACCAGGGGCAAATAACAAATCTCCCCTTCCCTAGTTTTGACAATTCAAAAAAAGAAAAAAGATAGATAATAAATAAATAAATAAATAAATAAATAAATAAATATCTCCAGATGCTGCCAAATGTCCCCTGGGAAGAGTTACATTTCCCCTCATTGAAGAAAAAGTGTAGGGTTGGAGAAGTAGGTAGTAACCAGATCATGCATGGCCTTATATGCCAAAGCAAGGATTTCTGTCCTTATTTCAAGAACCAAAGAAAGTCAGTGAAAGTCGCTGTTTCTAAGAAGAGAGGGGAGGTAGGAACACCAGACTTGTGTTGAAAAATATCAATATGACACAGAAAAGAGAATAGATTGGAGAAGGTTCATAATATATGCTGGAAAAACTGTTCGGAGAGGGCTGTTTGAACAAGTAATACTAGATGTTTGTAGGGATGGCCTGGTAAAAATGCAAAACTGAAGATAGACTGGAGAGATACTTGGGCTGGAAATAAGGAGTCTGAGGGAAAAAGAACTATCAAAGATGTATCCCCAGTTTTGCCTTGCATAAATGGGTAGAGAATAGTGTCATTCACTGATGTATGGAACACAGAAAGAAAAACAGATGTTGAAAATGAAGATCATGTTGTTTTTGAGTGACTTTTCTAAAATTTAAGTTGGAATGTCAAGAAGACATTTGGACCTGCATCTAGAGTTCAGAAGAGATGCTGAGAGAGAAATGTTTTAATGATATTGAATAAGAAATTTTCTCTACCTTCAAAGAAGTTGCAGTTATAACCAGTAACTTTCCCTCTTGTGGTTTAATTTTCTTTCAGATTCTTGCTAACAGGTTTGCCATAAACACTGATGAAGTTGTCAGATATTTAAGATATTTTATCCATTAGTAGCACAACAGAAACCACTGGGCATGCACTTGCATGTACACACACACACACACACAATGTGAAAAAATAGACCCTAGCAAGACCTATGAATTTGGGTCTTTATTTCTTTGTAGAAGTATGTATAATATATGATAATGAATAATTATCATAAGGTGGAAGTATTGGCTGAATTGTTCATCTAGAATTCTGTAAGCCACTAGTGAATCTTGGAAAAGTGTCAAAGACTTCCAATACCTAATATGCCTCTTTAAACAGTAAAGCAGTTATTTTTTCCTTTTTTCCCAAAGAAAATTATAATATGAATAAAATCCTGGCAAAAGTAGGAAAGAAAGACAGTTAAATTAAAAACATAACTCATACAACAAAGTGGAGGTGCTATAGCTTTTTATAAAGGATTGGAGTTGGCAGACAGAGAGCAGCTGCTTCAAGTGTAACTAAGGGCTTCATGTCTGACAGCAAGACCTGGGAGGTTAAGGCCAGAAACCTAGGTGCTCTGGCCAAATGTACTCAAGCTCTATCCAAATGATAGCATTTGCTTATCCATATCCCAGGGTTCCTTAGTGCTTATTTTCTCATTTTACACCTATTCTCAGCTCTCTGGCAGACTGTAGTGTTTTTGACATGCTATTCTCAAAGCTAAGGAGTATAGTTGGCCTTGAAGATCATAATAATTTTATTTTTAATATACATGCTGGAAATACTTGAAGAGACTTAGCCACTAGCCAATTGTTACAGCTAGTAACTATTTCTCCAGGGAATTCTGAATGGAGTAATTGAATTAAATAAAACCAACTCAAAATTGGTAACAAGAAAAAAGTAGAGTAAAAGAAATATTTTTAAATCATAATCTGATAATCAGTATATTCTAAAGATGAATGTTTTATAAAGAAGAAAGGCTAAGAATATTTCATTCATAATCAGGAAAAGGAGTAACTCAACAATTTTGGAAGCAAAGGAAGGAGATAAATATAGGAACTCCAGTTGTGGCAGCACATTTTCGCATGTGAACTGCCAGAAATAACTAGGCTTGTCTATCACTTCACGTAGGCATTACTATCAATCAGATGGCACGCTGAGACACACAAAAACCCCACTGTTGCAGAAAAACACTCATTGTTCTATGTCTTTACCATCATTTTAACAAACCCTCATTGAAGTATGCTTCATATATTCATGATGTGTTTGATGACCAGAGGCTGAACATAGTATATACCAATTTTGTGTCCTCATCATATCATATCTGGGATAGCTAATGATGGACATTATTATTTTCATCTTTGTGAATAATGTCTGAAAGGTAGAGAATGATCGTTTATTCAAAAGAGTCACTTAATCATGAAATCTATTGGTCTCTGACTATGGTACTTTTATATTTCAGAGAACTTGTGGAAAACTGATCTGCTGAAAATAATGATGCATATTGTTTTCTGACATTTTATAGCAGGCACAACCCTCCCCCATAAGCACACACAATGTGCACATTGTTCAATCCAATGAAAAACAGTAAATCCATGTTCTTTCAGAAGCTTAGATCTGAATTGAGCAAATCATAAAAGCAATACTTAATAGATACTTAGTAGGAATAAGAGATATGACTATAAAAGTGAAAACTGTAAAGTATCATGTTCATCATTTCAAATGTTAAAGCTTCTTTATGAAATTTTTGATATATTTAATATTGAATGCACCTAGTAAATGGGATATTAGCTTTCTGATTCTCCCAATGGTAGATAAGGTAATTTGGACAAAACTTCTCACTGAAGACACCTGAAATAGTTGGACAAAATACTGTTTAAAATATCTTCTTAAAAGCATCAAAGAGCTAACAAAATAGCGAGGATGAATGAGGCTAAGGTCTAGGTGAAAATGGAAATCCAGAGAAATGATCTATTCATTCTGATCATTTCTGATGTGGGATAGTGTTATCACATAAAACACAGGATGCCCAGTTACACTTGGAGCTCAGACAAAGGAATTTTTTTTTTTTTTTAGTGTAAGTTTCTCTCAAATATTCCTTGGTGCATACTCACATTGAAAAGTTTTTGATGTTTATCTGAAATGCAAATATAACCAAGAATTCTGTATTTTTATTTTCCAAGCATGGCAACTCTAGCCTAGGGGTGTCTGCAGTTCTGGAAGAAGCAGCTGAGAAACTGAGCAGATTAGATTTTTTTTTTTTTTTTTTTTTACAGCATCTCAAGAATATGGAACAGCAGTCAGTAAGGAACTATTAGAGGGAGGAAATATACCATCTCTTTTGGGCGGGATCTTGAAAAACTATATAGGAATAAGAGTGACACACGATTAAACTAGTCTCAACATAGACTGGAGCCCATTTTCAAGCCATTTGAGTGGCCAAACAAACCTCAAATGTTGAGATTGAACTAAGGCGGTCCTGTATTGATAATGCCCAGGACACCATGAAACATCTTCAAATGGAATCATCATCCTAAACAACATGTTCAATACATAATCAAAGAAGTAAGCATGCCATGAGATTAAAGTTATATGAACAGGAAACAGCAAGAGAAAAACTAAACAAAGAAGTAGAAACATAAGGACAACAGAAAGAGAAAGGAAAACAGCGAGGAGACTAGAAGGAAGGAAAAAAGGAGTCTATGCTTTTTATGTACAGCAGGATAAAAAACAAAATTGCATATGGGGATGATAATTTATAGAAGGTGATATACCACATAGAAAAACACATAGAAATTCTAGAAATGGAAAAATATAGCTATAATTATGAATTCAGGGAATGAGTTAAATAGCACAGTATGTACACATAAACAGAGGACAAGGAAATAGGCCACAGAATACTACCCAGAAAGAATACAAAGAGAAAAAGGATTGAAATGCAAAGGAAAGAGTAAAAGCTGTTAAAAACAGAATGAAAAGATCTAGCATATTTAGTCTCAGGAGAAGGGAAAGAGTATTAAAAAAGATTTTTAGCTGAGAATTACCCCAAATTAACAATAGATTCAAAAGTTCAAAAAATTTAAAAAAGAATAGTTTATCCTGATCTAAATATCTGTGCACTTAATTATGTGTCCTAAAAAATACACAAATTAAATTTTTCAAAGCTATTAGGAGAAATGGAAAAATTTTCAAACATCTTGTGAGATTTTTAACTTATCTACCTCAGTAATTGATAGACTAAACAGTTAAAAAATCACCAAGGATAGAGATTTGAACTATACAGTTTTAAAAACTTCACCTAATGGAATATTTGTAGAAACCTGTGCCTAACAACTTCCAAAGACACATTTATGTGAACACACTCAAAATATGTACAAAGATTGGCTATATTCTTGGACATAACCTGAGTCTCAAAAATTTTCAAAGGTTTGAAATTATACTTATAGGTTATCGGCTTGCAAAGAAAATAGCTAGAAATCACTAACACAAAGATAATAAGAAATTGAGTATGTTTCAATACATTGGAAATTAATCAATTTATTTTTAAGTAAACATGGCTCAAAGAATAAGCCACAATGGAATGTGAAAAAAAAATTAGAAGCAAATAGTAATGTAAAATTTCTAATTCATAAGAAAATGACAGAAAATTAATATGTGAGCCTCAATCTAAGAAATTGAAAATGGCAAAAGAAACACACATTTGCAATGGGAAAATAATAAAAAGCAGAAATTATGAAATAACAATTATGAAATTAATAAAACTAAAGTTTTTTTTAAGATACTGATAAAATTGATAAACCCCTAAAGAAACTCATCCAGAATAATAGAATTCAGAAATCACCAGTGTGTCAGGAACATCAAGGAGGCATCATTATAGGTCTTATAGATTGAAAATATTATAAGAGAATATTATGAACAATTTCACACAGATAAACTTGAAAGTTTAGATAATGTGGACACATTTCAGGAAAAATACAGCTCATTAAAGCTGTCACAAGAAGCAGCTAAAAATATGAAAAGCCTGTAAGTATTAACAAAATTGAATCTATAATTAACAAACTATGTGCAGTGAAAACTCCAGGCTAAGAGGGTTTCACTGGTGATTTATTCAAACATTTAACTGACTGAGCCACCTAAGTGCCCCTATTTCAAACATTTAAGAACTATAACACAGATATTATACAAATTCCACCAAAAATTAGCACAAGAGGAAAGACTCCTCAACTTGTTCTATGTTGACCAAAAAATAAGGTTACTTCAAAAGAAAAATTGTAGGCCAATCCCTGGAATGAATATATATATATATATATAAATGCTAGACAAATCACAAACTATTTGGGTTTAGAGACCATAAAAGATAGCATTTTTGGTTTCAGCAGGTGGTATAAGTTCACTATACCCACGCTTCTCATGGATCAAAACTAAAATCCAAAAAAAAAAACAAAAAAAACAAAACAAAACTCCCTGATCTTAATTTGAAAAATAATCAAAAGCAGACTACATACAAAAACCTGAATGAATCTCACAAGTGTAATACTGACTAAAAGAACCCAGGCATAAAATTTTTTGTTTTCATAAATTTTAGAAACCAATAGAACTAACACATACGTATGAGATAAAATCCTAAAGAAAAATAAGAGTGGGGATTCCTGGGTGGTTCAGTCCTTAGGTGTCTGCTTTCAGCTCAGTTCACTGTCCCAGGGTCCTGGGATCAAGCCCCGCATCAGGGTCCCTGCTCAGTGGGAAGCCTGCTTCTCCCTCTCCCACTCCCGTGCTTGTGTTCCCTCTCTTGCTGTGTGTCTCTCTGTCAAATAAATAAGTAAAATCTTCATATATATATCATATATCATATATCATATATATATATAATAAGAAGGTAGGGATCTGTAAGTCATACCAATATTCTCTTTTACAGCTTGGGTGCTGGTGATTTTAAAGCTATACATTGTTCCTGTATTTTTAATTTTTTCTTATTTTAATATATAAAGGGCTTAAAAGAAGAAAATATCCTACCTATTCATCTCTAATATTTTCCCTCAATATTATAATTCATATCTAGATGCATTTTGCTAAGTTACTGAGAGAGTCTACACCATAGTATGATTAATTACAGGAACAACAGTCCTCATCATTTATGCTTTCTAACCAGAAGATAGTGTCTTTTTTACATAAATCTTTTCCCAAGCAAGTAGAAGGACAATAGAATACTGCTCGTTTATTTGATCCTAGACAAATTTAAAATAATGAGAAGTATACCATATATATTCTCTCTTTACATGAAAGGAAGTTCTTAATATTATTTAACAATACAGCTTGAGATATTATATTAAACTTTCTCCTAATGACTGTGTTTACTAGACTATGGACTTCAGAAAAAATCAAAATAAATCAAAAAATCAAAATCTACCAAAATACAATTATCTTACAGATGTATATTGAGGGTTGACTTCATTTTTCTTGAGGTGATAGCTTATTCAATCATATGACATGGTCATGTAAGTTTAGTGCATGTAATAGTCAAAAGATGTATTGGTTTGAACCTAGACTATATTACTAAAAATAAGGCAGGACTTAAAAAAAAAAAATTCTACAAAAGCAATCCCAATTTACATTTATTAAAGCCTCCTCTGGGCAAGATAGCGGAGAAGTAGCAGCTGAGACTACATCAGGTAGCAGGAGATAAGCTAGATAGCTTATCAAACCATTGCGAACACCTACAAATCCAACGGGAGATCGAAGAGAGGAAGAACAGCAATTCTGGAAACAGGAAATCGACCACTTTCTAAAAGGTAGGACCTTGGAGAAGTGAATCAAAAGTGACGGGAGGATAGAACGTGGGGAAGGGGCTGGCTCCCGGCAAGCGGCAGAGCAACGGAGCACTAAATCGGGACTTTTAAAAGTCTGCTCCACGGAGAGACATCGCTCCAGAGGCTAAACCAGGGTGAAGCCCACGTGGGGTCAGCGAGGCCCCAGGTCCCGCAGGATCACAGAAGGGTGTCTGAGTGTCGCAGAGCTAGCAGGTATCAGAGCGGGAAGCCGGCTACAGAGACAGAGCCGAGGAGTGAGCTCTCAGCTCGGGGTTACCTTGAACCGGACACAGGCTGGGTGAGCTCGGAGTGCGGCCAGAGGCGAGGGATATGGGAGTAGCTGGGGATTTTCTCTGAGGAGTGGAACCCGAATCTCAGCTCTTCCGGGCTGGAGACTAGGAGGCCGCCATTTTCATTCCCGTCCTCCAGACTCTACAGAAAGCGCTCAGGGAACAAAAGCTCCCGAAAGCGAAGCCGAG